>JAWNNW010001113.1:0-93274 GCA_035044465.1 Scaptomyza tumidula
TGTGTTTGACAACTGTCAATGTTCACGAGACACATTTCTTAACCACTCTTCCTCCCCCCCCCCACCCCTTCCACTCATTGTCTGTTGCATCGGTTTGTGGGGCCGCTTAAAATAATAGGCAAAATATTTACACAAAAAGCAAAAACCAAATGGAAATGGAAAGTGAAATGAATGGCGATTTTCTAATTCAAAGGCGGGCGGTATGGGTGGGCGTGGCGTGGCGTCCAAAAGGCGACAAAAGAACAGTTCGAGCTGGCTCCAGAAATGGAGGAAGAGGTTTGATTATTGAAGTCAAAACAAAAATTTCCATTTTCTGGCAGTTTGCCTCAAAATTAATTCTAATTTCATTAAAAATTACTTATTTAAAGTAGTTTCTTATTCTGATCAAAACAATGCTGAGTAGTTCATATTGTGAGACGTTCCTGGCTTGATTCAAGTCAGAAATTCTTTTGAGTGCATGAGTTTTAGAAATGCCGCGACTATTATTTATAGCATAACATTTGTTAAGAGGTTCTTCTCTCTGGGCTTATTAGTCAAATAAATAGCAGAGATCTCTTACGGTATAGACCATTGGTGGGGAACCGGCGGTCTGTTCCCCTTGCCACCTAATGGTAGAGTTCATTTCAAAATGAGTAAAATGTATATGTAAATAAAATGTTCTATTGACCTTTTTGGGGTAAATTAAAAAGTAGTTTTAAACTTTTCTATTTTATCGACCTTTTTTTTTACTCTTCACCATGCGGCTTCTAATGGTAAAAAGGTTCTCCACCTCTGGGATAGACTTTAGATTACACCCTAAAAGATGCTCAACATGCTTATTCCGCCAGCGCTTGTATGTGGGGTGGAGAGGGGTAGAGAAAGTAACGCAATCAGATACGAGGACGAGCTGCTCTCTTCCCACCTGCGATACCAGCTGTTTGAGGTGATGTACAACATGGTACGTTGATGTACATTGATGTAGTCAATGGAATGATTGTCTAGCGACGTTGTGAGAAGAAACTTCAGCTCGTAAAGGTGTAGAATGCGTTAATAGGCGGGCAAACAAGGGGAGGAAGCCACGACCAAAGAGGACGATGCGAACCGAGGTGCATCAAAACAATAACTAACTATTGCATATAGCTATTATTGAGTATGTTGTTAATCTGTTGGTGTTGTTGTACTTTCTAGCTGATTTTATTCTTCTTAGCCATGGTTTCTATTGGTTTTCAACTCTTAAGATGACAAACATGTGTCATATATATATATAGTATATTGCACTCTCTACTGATCTAGCTGCTTGACTTTGAGTGCACGTAAAACATGTTTAAAATCTTATTTATACATTCATTTATATATATACTATTTGCATTTTATGTTCGTGCTTGAACAGCTATAAAAATCCATGTTGAAAATGTTTGTGAAATAAGCGATTTGACAAAGTATTCAAAGTACTCAAAGTACTCGAATATTATGCGTAATTATGATGACGATTATTTGATGTTGGCCAAATGACGACGATGTCATAATTAGCCTTGTTATATATACATAATGCATGTATGTACACTTTGTATGTGTGTGTTTAATGTAGCTGTTGTGTTTCTTGTTGTTGTTATTGACAGAACGTAAGCGAAAGCGAAAGCAGCAACAACAACAACAACAACACTAACAAAGGTAGAGAAAGCTAAAAAAACACGCGCAACTCATAAGCCAAATTTATGTACATTTGGTACCTTTTGTAACGTACCCAACCCCCACCCCTCCCCGCGGCCATATGCACAAGTGCAAACGGAGAAAGGAAAAGTTGAATAATGTAAGGTTATGTTAATAGGAGTCAACCGAGAACCGAGAAGAAAGACGAGAGACGAGAGAATGACGGGAGCAGGGACACTTTAGGTGTAAATTACCCACACACACACAAAACGACACACACACACTTGCACGCACCGCATAATCTACCACTAGCTGGCAGTTAGAGGTCAACCCTCCTGCAACCCTCCCCTCCCTAAGCCAACCCAACCCCTACCGAACCAGCTAACGAGCCAAGCCAACAACCAACACGCAGCAGTGAAATTGAAAGTGCACTTGCACCCTCCTACAACCAAATCCAAATCCAAATAACAAAAACTCAAACTAAAGTGAAAGCGTCAGCAAAATGTCAAAATATCGGTTTGTTACCATGTTATCGGTTATCGGAAAGCTGAAATGTTATTAGTAATGGCATTTAAGTCTTTCACATTAGTATATGGGACATGTAATTAGGTTTACACCATGCTCTACGAAAAGGGTTTTTTTAGGAAGGAAGCTTCTCCGATCCCATAAAGTATATAGTACATATCAGATACACAATGACCGTCTTTCCGTCCGTATGTATGAACGCCTCGATTTCACAGCTTTTAATTAATTTTTAATACTAGAACGAAATACTTGAAATGGTAAATACAAATTTTATAGGTTTCGGGATTAAATAAAGAAAAACAAGTATTGTTGTACTTGATGCAAGTGCAGAAAGAATCAAAATACTTAATTCATAATATAACAAGTAAGAAGGCTCTAGTCGAGATATCCCGACTAGACGATACCCTGATCCCTATACTTCACACGTACAGTCAGTGCTTGCAAGTACATGTGTGTGTGTGTACGCGCATACTGCTTACTGCATACACAACTTCAATGTCCCATATCTTCAGTGTTTATTGTCCGATTTCAATAAAATTTTCACAGATTATCATTATTTTGTTTTATAATTCAGATTGCATCTCAAAGTTTTGCAAATTCAAGATTTTGTTGTTATCGATCCCATTTGTATATCGGAAACGGGAAAAGTTATCGAAAATCGGAAAGAAACTTGTACTGCCTAGGGATTAGGCGAGCTTAAGTTCCAAATCTGGAGTCTCTAGCTCTTATAGTCTCTGAGATCGACGCGCTCATACATACACACAGACAGACGGACAGACGGACAGACGGACATGGCTATATCGACTCGACTGTTGATGCTGATCAAGAATATATATACTTTATGGGGTCGGAGATGCTTCCTTCTGGCTGTTACATACATTTGCACAAATTCATTATACCCTTTTTTCCCATTTTTAATGGGATCAGGGTATAAAAAAACCATATTTT
The DNA here is from genome assembly GCA_035044465.1 of Scaptomyza tumidula. Classification (NCBI taxonomy): domain Eukaryota; kingdom Metazoa; phylum Arthropoda; class Insecta; order Diptera; family Drosophilidae; genus Scaptomyza; species Scaptomyza tumidula. Next base: position 3,103 of record JAWNNW010001113.1, read on the forward strand.
AAGTATATTAAAACTTAAATCCTAATCAAACATATTTGGACCAAGATTTGATGAACTGCATTCGAGTTTCAAGCGTGTTAATATCAAGAACAAAGAAAACTTAAGAAATCTTACTTGAATTAAGAAAAACTTCAACAATTTTGTAGTAAGTAAGAAAACAATTTTTCCCAAAACATAAAGCGTAGATTGGTGCTACTATTTCTTAAAATTCTTATTTCCACTTTTCTCAAAACACAAATACAAAACAAAACGATTCCAGTCGTTCCAGTCGCATCAATAAAAACTTAATCTCTACTTTGCAGGTGAACTTCAATTAATTACAAAATAAACTACAAACTTGAGAAAATTACAAATTTGCTTATTTGAGTTCTCAGCTCAGTTAATATAACCGTTAAACCCTTTTTACCCATTTTCACGCGGATTCGTGCCGGATCATTTACTTTTGATAAAAATTATCTTTAATAGCAGCTTAAGATTCCCCGAGAGCTTCAACTCTTAGAAAAAGCTTAAGCTATCAGCTGAGGCTTTTTATATCGATATCAGTTACAACCATCGATATCCTTAAACTATTCTGTATGACCAGCTGATCGCCGCAACATTGTTGTGCATGCCAGCTACAAAACTAAGAAGCCAATTGCAGATCCAATAATATTGTTAACATTACATATGAATATATTTGCAAAGTTCAGAGATTAGCTGCTGATATCTATACTATATATATATGTCATTTGAAATATATAAATGAGCGAATGAATCAATTCAATTCAATTAATATCATTTGGTATTGTAGAGAAATCCTAATGCGCTCTGCAAGGTATTTAAAAAAAAGGAGAAAACGAAATAGGAAATAGAAATAGAAATAGTTTTTGTTTATATGAATATATGTACCTATATGTGTATGTGTGCACTAAATGTATATGTGGGCAACAGTGTGTGTGTGTGTGTGTGTGTATTGTATTTGACTTTAACAAAGGTGCGGAAAATTTAGACGTACTTGACTTGAATGTGGTGGACGACAGATAACGCTGCATTCTGCTCCCCTCTTCCACCTTGCCCCTTCACCCATTCATCCATACATTGAACATTCCCGCTGCATTGCAAGCCACTCTGCCCGAACATCTGATGGTGTTGTTGTTGTTCTTGTTGTTGTTGCTGCCACTGTTGCTACTGTCAGAATGTCGTCATTGTTCATTCATGAAATGAGCGCCTTTTTACTTTAGCCCAACATCAAAACAACAACAACAGCAACAACAGCAGCAACAACAACAGCAATAGCAACAACCGCAATGGCTGCAAAATGAAATGGGTAAAATGTAAAAAAAAACACCAAGAAAAAAAAAAAGAATGAAATAAACAGAACTCAGAAAACGAAAGACGCGCGTGGCAAAGGAGTGTTGGGTAAGTGTATATGTATGTCTATATAATATGTGTATGTATGTATGTACTTATAAATAAACGTATACATATGTACACCTACATGTGTGTGTGTGTGCGAGGACACTACGAGGACGTACGTGCGACTTTGTTACCACACTGAAGTTTGTGTTGTATTTTGGTTCCTGCCGCTGCTGCTGCTGCTAATGCTGCTGTTGTTGCGGCAGTGTTGCATGTCACACACAAGTGAGACAGAGACAGACACACAGAGAGAGAGAGCGAGAGAGAGAGAGAGAGAGAGAGAGAGAGAGAGAGAGAGAGAAAGACATACACACACACATACAGTGGATTTGTACGAGTGATTGCCTCGTTCGCTGACATCATCTGCAGTTCCCCGTTGCCACACACACACTCAGACACACACACACACACACACATACACACATATTGGCGCAGAAAGAGTGACAGCTCGCATTGCTCATACGCCATGTTGAACCGCACGCACTTTAAGGTTAATATTGTGGGTGGGGCTGATGATTTGTATTGTTGTTGTTGTTGTTGCAGGCTATATATAGCTAAAATTACAATTAGTTTTGTTGTTGCAAACATATATAGCTTTATTTACAGCTTGCTTTTCATGGATTTCAAATATATACATATATATATCCTGACTTTTCAAAACATCGCAACAAAGTACAGTTCACATGCAGCTAACGAATATTACACGAAAAAACCAAATTATGATAATTAGCATATTTTTTATATGTTATCAATCGTGATATCAAGTAACGTACGTTGTTCGAACAACAGTTGTTGTTAGATGCATATTTGATTTAATTCATTTCATTTTGTGATTTCAAACGTTTTGCTATTCTAAATATCGATTTATAACACCCTGAATTCGTACACCAATGCTTGGTGACTAAACTTCATATATCTGCGCTATTTCTCAGCCGATTTCTATGAAAATTTCACAGATTATCCTTATTTCGTTTATTGTTTGAAACGCCGTTACAAAGTTTTTCAAATTTAAGATTTAATTGTTATCGATCACATGTGTATATCGGAAACGGGAAAAGTTATCGAAAATTTTAAATGTTTGAAACAAAAGTTTTTTTAAATTTAAGATTTTATTGTTCTCGATCACATGTGTATATCGGAAACGGGAAAAGTTATCGAAAATTTTAAATGTTTGAAACGCCGTTTCAAAGTTTTTCAAATTTAAGATTTTATTGTTATCGATCACATGTGTATATCGGAAACGGGGAAAGTTATCGAAAATTTATAACAAACTTGTACTGCCAAAGGATTAGCCGAGCCTATGTTTCAAATCTGAAGTCTTTAGCTCTTATAATCTCTTAGATGGCTATATCGACTCGGCTGTTGATGCTGATCAAGAATATATATACTAAATGGGTTCGAAGAGGAATCCTTCTGTCTGTTACATACTTACTCCCCTTAACCCATTCTCAATGGGCTAAGGGTAAAAGAAAATAAATCGAATGTGCATAAGATCCGGACTTGAATATTATTATAATTTTTGTATTTTCCTAGCAATTTTTTCTAGTTTTAACTAAGGGCTCTAGTCACATTGGTTGAATATCATTTACTTAACTCTACATTAACAAAACTTGCTATTTCTCACTCAGCAACATTACTTTTAATACGTATTTCGTTTGTGTTAAACTTAAACTTTGTTAAAAGTGCGAAACGGATCTTTACTATTAAAGGAATGCGGAATTTTTGTCAACGTTTTATATACAGTTTAAATGGATAATAAAGCGTTTAAGTTATTGGTTGGTTATAGTTTATGTGGCATGTGGCAGTGGCATGTGGCAGTGGCGGTTGTGTGTGCTAGTGTAGAAGAAACGAGTGAGTTAACTGCGGTGAAGCGTTGCACACCTGGCTTAATTGTAATGTGTCGTTGCGGTCAATTATTCGCACCAAACAAAATAAAAGAATAATTGAGTTTGTTCAACGCATGCTCGTCACACGGCACAAGCGTGGCGTGGGTGGGACAGGTGGGTAGGTTGTTTTTGGTTAGAAGCAAAACTAGCCATCGGAAAGTGCACAGGCATCTGCATTTAGCTGTGGTGCACGTGTACTTGATCCAAAAGGCAGGGAGACAAACAAATTGAAAAAGGCAAAGGCAAAGCCAAAGGCAAAGGCAATGGCAATGGCAAAGGCAAAAACGCAAAGACAAAATACGAGGAAATTCCCTTGCGCCCTAACGTATGCAGCACATTTGCCACATTCTTCCACTGTATATTTGTGCTATTTGGCTCTTTTCTGTTTTCTGTTTTGTGTTGTTGTTGTTGTGCTTGCTTGCTGGTTTTTTTCGGTTCTTTCATTCTGACGCTCGTTTCGCTCGTTTCGCTACTCGCTCGCTGCCTGCTTAGTTTGTTTGTTCGTGTGTGTGTTTTGTGCTCGCTCGTTATCCTGGGCCTGTCCCAATGACCGAGTATCGTTGGCACGGCATGGCGTTAGTTGTTTCTCCCACTCTCTCCGCTTGCCGCCGCCGCCGCCGCTCTCATTTTTCATGGCACTAAAAACTGGCACACATGCCGAAAGCCGAAAGCCAAAACCATGAGCCGAGCGCCGCTCACGAAGACGCCGACTTGAGCCGACAAACCAACTGAACGAAAGTCGCACTCGGTGAACGCACACGCGCTGCGGCAGCTGACAGTTTCAGTGAACCACGGAGACGAACGGATTACGGGTAACAAAGCAGCAGCAGCAGCAGCAGCAACGGCAGTCAAAACAAAAATAAAATACAATAAAATACAAAAAAAACATCTCCAAAAATATCAAATCAAATCAAAAAAAACAAAAAAAAAAAGAAAGGAAAGGAAAGACTCACACTTACAAAACAAATTTCTTAATTAAAGTATCGAAATGAAAGGAGCACCAAAAAATGTCAGAGAAAAATTAGAAATTAGTTTCAAAGTCACAGAACTGCAAGAGAGAGAGAGAGAGGGAGAGAGTTACAAAAGAGTGCTAGCAATTAGTCAAAAGTGTTTCGAAATTAGTTTCGAGTTGAGCCTCGCAAATCAAAATCAAAATCAATTTCTATTTATATACATCTATAAATATACAGCAATGTGCCATGTGCCATCTACAACCTATACAAATATAACTATTTTTTTTCCCCATTTTTTTTTTTGTCTTGAGGCAAACTTCTCGTGCGCAACAAAACGCTGCTTTACATAAGTTCTCAAAGTTCCTTTGTTGTATTTTTTTTGCTATATTTTTTTGAAGTGCTTGAAAAAAACCAAACCAAAATTAAACGAATTTATATGCTGAATTCGTAACGCCACATTTAAGCTATACGTATATATGCAATAAACCAAATGTATGTGTGTGTGTGTGTGTTATATACACACACATATATATATATATATATATATTGAAGTATATGTTTAACAAAAGTATGTTTTTTTGTTGTTGTTCTTTGACGCGCGTGTGAGAGTGAGAGGAAACAAGAAGACTTGGCAGACGCAGCATCAGCGACACAATCTCTGCGTGTGTGTGTGTGTGTTTGTGTGTTTGTTAAAACGTGGCGTACACTTGATGTGACCATACTAAAAGATTGCGTATACGCCTTGACGCTGTATGTGTATGTGTGTGTGTGTGTGTATGTTACGCAGGCCAAATGCGAATGCATAACCTGCAATTTGTTTAAACGGGTAGCGCTCAAGTTACCAACGAATATTGTACAAAACACACACACACATATATATATATATATATATATCACTCTCATTACACAGAGTCGGACAAAACTCTCACGCAAGCATGCCTGCTTAAATGTGTGTGTTTGTGTGTGTGTTAGTGGTTTTGGAGTGCCTTTTGAAGTGTTCCTTTTGTGTCTCTGTGTGTGTTTGGACTTTCGATTTTTCGTGGCTTGTCTTCAACTTATTGTTGTTGTTGTTGGTTTTGGTGTTGGTGCTGGTGTTGTATGTCCCGTGTTTGGCAGCCTATTTAGATAATGTATACACACACACACATATGTAAATACATATATATATAAATATACATATATAAATTTATTTATGTATATATATTTTGTCTTTAACTGTATGCGGCATGTTCCTTTTGAAGCGCACATATGCCATGTGTATGTGTATGTGTATGTGCATGTGTGTATGTGTAAGATACCAATGCCAACAACAAACAAGACGTCGCAACCTCTGCGTTGCCACAAAACTTAACTTAAGTCAACTGAACAACAGAAAGTAAAGTCGCTAAAAACAAAACGGCAGACAACACAATTCAGCTTAACTCAATTCGAAGGCAAATCGCAAGCGAAAGCGGAAACCAATCGCTTTTGTCAGTTGCTGAGTCGTTCACACACACACGGACACATGCAAAGAGTAGACGAAGGGGTAGTGGGGCTAACTAAGTCAGTCAGTCAGTCAGTCAGTCAGTCAGTTGGGCTGGTAGCGCTGGCGCCTCGCTAACTAACTAAGCTTAGGCAGCGTGTAAACCTCCTCTAAAGACACACACACACACACACACGCACACACACAAACGTTCAACTTCTGGCAGCGCAGCACGCGCGTGTGCCATATCACGTTTCGTGCTGTGCGCAAAAATCGAGCCGAGCGACAAACGAAAACGACGAGGTAAACAGTCACTGGAAAAAGGCTAAGGAAGGCAAAATAATAGGCATGGAGAAAATGGCAGGGACAGGGACAGGGACAGCGACATTGCTGACTGCTAGCTGAGCACGATAGCGAGGGCGAGGGCGAGGACGAGGACGAGCTTGAGGACGAGCTTGAGCATCGAGGCAGTGCTGGGTGGGCAATACAAAGAAGAAAAAAAAAATATATATATAAAATTAATGGCTTCTCCCACTTTCCGTTCTGACAAGCAACGAAAATTGTGCAACGCTTTTTAAGTTGTTTTGCTTGTCTAATGCGACGACAATAATTTCAACAAGCACAGCAGCAACAGCAACAGCAGCAACAGCAGCAATATGCAATGTGTATTGAGCACAATTGACGACTGCAACCTAAAAGTATGCTATGGTTATTTGAATAATTAGCCTTAAGTCATTAGTCATTTCCAGCCAGAGTTAATTTAACTGTATGTTGTTATTTTACACACTGACGACATTTTGACATTGCCATCCAGCCAGCCAGCTAGTTTCGCTGACCATTTGCCGACGCAAAGTAAATAATGCTAATGGCAGTTTCTAATGTGTAAATAGTCGAGTATGCAATAAAGCATGCTGCTGTTGGCTTTCTTTTCTATATATATATACGTGTTATTAAAGTGATGCACACTGTTGTTTTTCTGCCCAAAAGTTCAATGAATATATGTCAATAGAAGATTTGTATTGGCTTATTTGCCTAAAATAGTTCTTGCAATTTTAGAGCGATGAATCGAAATATAAATGGATATATGCAAAAGTGCTGCATACTTTTGGGCGCAGAATAAAAATCAAGTGTTCCGTGTAAGCAAATTAAAGTTAAAGTTAGTACACAATCAAAACACGACTTCTTATGCTCATTCTATTCGTTAAATGAGCAAACAAAAGAATTTTCAGTCGAAAGCATTCAGGCAAGTCGAACAAACGTGCCTGCTTGTGTGTGTGTGATTGAGTTTATTTATTAGCTTGCGACTTTCGGGCGCTACAAAAATTTGTATCACAAACAACAAAAAGGCCAAGAGGTTACCATCGGTTCGGTGGCCCAGTGCCCGGTGCACACACACAAACACACACACACATATACACATATACATATGTATATTCCATGTGCTGTTGTCTATTGTCACCATTTGATTGTTGGCTATTCAATTGGAATGGATTCTTGTTATTGGGTTGTGACAAATTTACATAACTTAAATACCGCATAAATAAATTATTAAATACGTGATATGACAATGCAAATGTTAACAGAATACCACACACATACAGCTGTTTCGTTGGCTTTAAACAACACATCAAGAAATTGTTGTGTGCAATTATCACATTTCACTTCGATTTCCAAGAAAATTGCGATTTCAGCACAGCTTGCTGTGCTCCGACATACATATGGTATATACATATGAACGTATGTTTTTTTTTTTGTGTATGCACATTTGAATGCATATGTTAACTCAAATCTGCAAAATCACATCTGCATAATGGCAATGAAGTGTAATAAGCGATTTAATCAATTATTCATCCTTGAAATGAATTCGTTGTAAAGTTGACATTTTCTAGTTAAGTTCGAATCTGTTAAATCACAACTGCATAATGGCAATGAAGTGTAAAAAGCGAATTAATTCATCCTCGAAATGAATTCGTAGTAAACAGTTGACATTTTCAAGTCAAATTTGAATTCATACCAATCGTTCCGTTTAACAAAGTATTTGAAACATATTTAACATATAAATTAAAAGGGATTTTCTTTTTCCTTTTTTTAACAAATATTCACGCAATAAATTTATTTATTGTGATTTTCTTTCATTCAGAATAATCGAAAATCCGTTTCAAATCGTATTTGATTGTATTTATTATTTTCTTACACTCGATGAATTTTTGAATTTATTAAAAAAAAAGTTATGCAGAAATTTAAAGCTGTTCAAAAGAATTTCGTAAAGATTTGTTTTCGTGTTGTTTTATTAAAAGAAAGTAGTTGAAATTACAATCAAATAATACATACATACATACTCGTACATATGCCAATACACAAAATGACATACTAAAGTGACCCAAAAATAATGGCAGTGCAATAAAGTGCATTGGAAAAAAAAATCGGATCAGCAGGTCATGATGATTTGTGATAATAGCTGTGCTATTTTTAAAGGGCATAAGTTATAATGGGTCTTTTGCGTTGCGGCTGCCAGAATGGTTAAGACCCAGTCAGGCTGGTGCCAACTGTGGTTTCAACTTCGACCAATGTGGCTTTAGCTCTTACTCGCATGTTCCTGTTGTGATTGTCGTTGTTGTTGTTGTTGTTTTTGTTGTGTTGTTGCCGCGGCGAGAGTAACGGCGAGAGCTGGCCACCAATTTGATGACCTAAAAATAGCATAAAAAGTCAAATCGCAAAGGCATGCGGCGAAAAAGCAACGACAACGACAACGACAACGACGACGACAAAGTAGCACAACAAAACTTGTGTTGTCAACGAGTAAATGGACAAGACGAGCTGCTCGAGGGTGGCAATGGTTGGATGCAAGGGAGCAAAAGGGGCTTGAGAGCGAAGTGGGGTCTCGTGCACTCTTCGGGGCCAAGAGAGCAAAGCGAGAGCACGATATCCCTTTCCATTTGCAGCGAATTCGTTGCCGCGTCAAAAACAAAAAAACGACGGCGAGCATTTGCTGCAGATTTTTTGTTGACAAGGGGGACAAGCGTGGCGGGCTGACCGTTGACTGCTGTCTAACGGTCTGTTGTTAGTTGATGGTATTTTGCGTTGAGTTTCAGGTTTGTTGCAGCTGTTGTTCGAAATAGCAAAACAACACTTGAAAATACTTTGTAGAAAAGCAGAAGTTATAAAATTTCAACCGCGTTTAATGAATAGTGAAAGCGAGTCTCTCTCTCTCTCTCTCTTTCGCTGTGTCTAAGTCTCTAACTCTCTCTCTACTTATCCATGAGTATCTCTCTGTCTGCGGCCTGGTTCTCTGACTTGTGTGTGGTGAGCGGTTTTCCTTAACTGATGAGTGCCTTAAACTTTGGTGTTGGGTGCGTTTTTCACGTGCGCGCAAAAGTATGCTACAATAATCAGCTTGACGGGAGAAAGTTGCATAAACATAAACAAACAACGCTGCCAAGTCCTTTAACTAGTATCTACTATCTATCCATCTATTTTTTTGTGTGACTTTTTTCAAGTGAATTGTGAAACATAATATTTTGTGCTGGTACTATTTATACAAACAAATACTTGCTTGCGAAATAATGATGCAAAAGCGAAAGCAAAACCAAGCCAAACCAAAAAAATTATAAAATCAATTAAACTGTACAAAAAAAAACAAATTAATTACGTTCTAAAGTAACAACAACTACCTAAACAAAAACAGCACAACAAATAGCGCAACAAGAACAACTATTGCAATAGCGATAAGTTAATTCAACTGAAAACCAAAAAACACAAATACAAATGCGCCGGCTAACGGGCACACACACACACACACACACAAACAAACACGCACATGCACATGCACATTGTTGTTTTGTGCTACTTGAACGGCTCTAGTTACGGCTACGGTTACGGTTACGTTTACGGCTGTGACAAGGGCAACAACAACAACAACATCCTGCCACATGTCGCCCCAACGACGTCCTTGTCGCATATTCACACACACACACACACACACACATACATACATTCACACTCACATTCATATTCACATTAACGTCGCCGGTAACGCTGGCTTAATATTCAAAATTGAAAACAGCGCTGGGAACTAACAAAAAAAAAAAAACCAAAAAATAAATATACTAACAAATATTAAAAACAAAAATTTAAGAGCGACAGCAACCGAAAAGAACAACAAGCAGAGAAAAAAAAGCGCGTTTGCATCGCTCATAAAACAAAAAACAAAACAAAAATAATTATCCACATAAAAACCGATTAAGAAAGGACAAACAAACAAACATCAAGTTGTAAGAAAGTTTGTTGCAACGCGCCGCGTTGTCATCGTTCAGATTTATTAGTGCCGCCATTTGCTGCACGCATGCATGCGTGGGTGTTGTGCGTGTTGATGCAACAACAACAACAACAACAACAACAGCAAGAGCAAAAGCAGCAGCATCAGCAGTAACAGCAACACCAAAAGCAACAAAAACAACAACAACAAACAAACAACAATAGTTAACATAAGCATAAGTGCAACAACAACATTTTGTGGCTGCTTATTGCAAACATCATAGTAGTAGCAACAATAAAACAAGTTAAGCAAGCAACCAACAAACCTAACAAACAAAAACAACAATAATAGTAACAATTGACGCAGCAGCAGCAGCAGCAACAACGAAAGCACAACATCGATTGACATCGATTAACGGTAAGTCTAAGCTACTAAAGTCTGTGTATTTAAATGTATATGTATACACGCACACACTCACACATACATACATACATAACATACATACATACATAACATACATACATAATGTGTTGCATAGTTTACAATGAGAAATCAAATTGATTGTGATGTGCCGCAATAATTAGCAGCAGCAGCAGCAGCAGAAGCAGAAGCAACAAAAGCCGCAGCAGCTAATTGCTAGCCTTGATTATGTCACTAATGAGACAAGCAGCTGCACAAAACGCTAAGACACTTGTCTAACACTTGGCTACCACACACACACACATATACACATTCGTATATATATCGTTCATGTTTTTTTTTTTTGTGGCCTACTGCACAACCTTTTGCTGGCTTTTGGAGGGCAAACTTGAGGCATTGTCGCGCTGGCAGGCAGCCAGGCTGTAATGGGCCAATACATGCGCCACAGAGCCGAGCCGTTTTTTTTCAGTTTCGTTGTGGAGAATACCAAAAATAATGTTGTATCTTTCAGAACATACAACAGCAACAACAAACAGTAAGCCAAACTGACGCTGAGCAGATAAGGCCCGTCACACAGGATATATATGCTCTCTCCGAGCGCAGGCGCTTACCATCTCTTTCGCATGCGGCATGTTCTTTTCCGCTCTCTCTCTCTCAATCAGCGTTGAGCAGAACGCTTTTCTTTGACAGCCTTGCTCTGCCAGTTAGTTCATATGTATATGTAAAATTCATTGACTAACAACATGACAACAACATGTGTATGTGCATGTGTTGTGTGTGTGTGTGTGTGTGTGTGTGTGTGTGTGTGCAGCTAGGTGGTTAATCAAATTGTGCATTTATTCAATGATATTCGGGGAAGTTCAATTCGTTTGCATACAAAACTAATGCAAACATAAAAGCATAGCATACTTTTGTGCGCAGCATGTGTGCTTATTTAAATAGCTATGAACGTATATGTGTATGTGTGTGCCATTCGAGCGGCTTGAGCTCTTTGAAGTTCAATCTTCTCAGTTCTTTTAAAAATGGTTGATGGCTAGAGCTTTTGATTTTGCTTTAAAAATCAAAAATCCAGATATTGTAATTATGTGCATGTTGAGTCCAGGATTTGTTTCATTCATACACGTACATATGCATAAACACATACCAATGTTTATTTCTATCAGTGTGTGTGTGTGTTTGTGTGTGTGTATGCTTGCTGGCGTTACGTATATAAAAACACGTCGAAATATCGAACTGACCTACTTTGGTGCCCAACACAAACACAGCATACACACGCACACACACACACAATATGGTCATATGTGCATGGATATATGTGTGTGTATAGGTGTTTGTGTCCGTGTTTTGCCGCTGCGACAACGCCAAAAAGGCAACGCGCGCGCACACACACACACGCACATACATATATGTATGTGTATATTGCTAGTGGCCAAGAGTGCTTTGACCTTAGCAAACGGCAGGCTCCTTATATAAGTTGAAATCACAATCGACATCGAAACCCTAACCGAAGCGCAACTCGAACTAGTACGAGCAAGCGTTTATTGTTGTCGAAACTAATCGTCAAGTATTTCGATTAAAATCGATCGGTTTTTAGTACAACTTTCTAATGCCACCTAAGTTTTCTTTTCGTTCTTTCGACTTTCAACTACCAAAAAAGTAAACAAGAGAAACAGTAAACATAAAGCTTCCGAATATTTTGATAAAAGAACTTAAGGAGCATCAAAAAACTTGTAGATTATATGCGCTTGGTTTCGCTTTGTTTCTGAAAGAATAGAATATGTTGAAAACGTTGAAAAGGCGAAATAATGTTGTATCAATATTTAAAGCTGTAAACGGCATCAATTGTACTTATTGTTATATAATCCAGTTACTATCGAGAGTATATACTCGAACTACTTACATGCAAACAAATGGACATGCGAGTATGTGTAATAAATGAATCAAGCTCGTGTACACTCACAGAAAAACGTGGTATAAGAAATATATTTATATTGATTTAGCATCAAGTACGTATATGCTTAACATAAAATGTTTATATGTTTAATTGAAAATTAAACACATGTATAGTAAAGTTAATATTATTCATATATAACTGAAAGTGTCGACAAAATATTCGATTCAATTTATTATTATTATTCAAATCAAGTTTTACTATACAAATTATTATAATGGTCACTACTAAAAATATTGGAAATACATAAATACATGCATTTTTCATTAATTAGTTCAAACTTACCGAATACGAAATTCGAAAAAAATGATTAGACGCACTTTCATTTGAATATGATATTTCAGTATGTTTAACTACATTAAATCAACATGTTTCATATATTTAAACAACAGCATTGTAAATGACCTATTTCCTGGTTAATTCTCGTGTGATTTTTCTCTGAGTGATATAAAATAATGAAAATTACTTAAGCGTAAATGAATTTGCTGGTCAATTGCGTGTACATTTTTATTGATGCAATTGTTTTTATATCGAAATTGATTTTGAATGCAGTTACGAGTAAATGCACTTTGTTGGCGTCACTAATCCAATAAGGCAAGTTGGGGTCTCTGTTAACCTTTCACCTTTCACCTATCACATTTGATTGGCACACAATGCAACAAATTGCAATAAGTACTAACTTTAATGACATTAACTTGATGATGATAATGATTATTGATATATTTGTTTGTGTCTATTGTTATTTGCAGCATCGTGCTAAGCGGCGGGCGCTACTCGAACATGGCGCCTCGGATATAGTTGTAGCTTTAATGTAGCAGGCGACATCCATGTGCCTCATGTGAGTATATAAATAGTTGAGCATGCGTTGCGATTGTTCAAGCTTCAAAACTGGAGCTGAATGTTAATGTGTAATCGTTATTGTTATGTTATTTGTCATTTGTATATGTGTGTGTCTGGTTTTGTGCGCGTACAGGCCTTGGAAATCTAAGGCTCTCATCGTTGGCCGCATAGACAATGACAGAAGATTCCGACTCGATATCTGAGGAAGAACGCAGTTTGTTCCGTCCCTTTACCCGTGAATCATTAGTGCAAATTGAACAACGCATTGCCGCTGAACATGAAAAGCAAAAGGAGCTGGAAAGAAAGAGAGCCGAAGGAGAGGTGGTAATTATTTTTAGCTGAATGTTGTGTAAAACAAAACAAAACAAAACTATTTTCTAAATCAAGACAAAATACAAAACATACAAACTGCATTTGTATGTATATGTACTATGTGATATGATTCTGTGTCTCTTCTATCTATTAAATCCTTACTATCTTTATATTAATAATAATTATAAATATAACTGTAACTATAACTATAACTATAACTATACCTATAACTATGGCTATAGCTATTGCGATTTAACATTTCAAATTCTATCGATTTAACGTATTTTCAATCAACGACAATCGACACATACCAATTATCGATTTTCGTTCAATCGATTAACGTTAAACGCTTATGTGCGCTGTTGTTCGTGTGTGTTTAACCGTCTCTTAAATAAATATTCCTACCAAACATATACTACATACTCGTATACACACATATCTTTACTTTTATATAACCTGCTACTATTTACTACTACTACTACTACTACTACTACTACAACCATTACTACTACTACTACTAAGTACTAATCAGATACTTGCTACTAACCTATTCTCATGCCCAAAATGCCAACCTTTAACAAAGTTTCCAACCCAAAACATCTATCGCATATAAACATACACATGTATGTGTTGAAAGCCCCATAATTGCATTTCAGAAGCGTTCCCTCTTATTGCTTTCAATCAAGAAATAGTTTGTTCCTTCATTTAAAAACAAATCCTGCTGTTACGAGCTTTTTCCATGTTTCCATTTGTATCCATCTATCATAAGCACACACCAACTAACTGACATCATATTATGACAACCCATCAAATCCGAACTGTAAATCATTAGCCTTTATCTATACGTGTATATGTTAAAATGTAAATATGTAAATGTACTTGTAAATTGTTTCAAAACTTCTCTCTTTCTTACTTATTAAGAACCAAATCTCTCCATTCATTTTAAGTGCTTGCCAGCACTCAACCCAGAACCGTTAATGGGACCTTCTCCATTATGCGACATATATATTTGTCTTTTACTCTCTGCGCACTCTCTTGTAACTTTAAACAAAAACAAAAACTTTCCATGTACTGTTGATATTGAAGCTGCTTTTTTTTATTTTAACTATTCAAACCCCTAATACTACAATCCCAACTAGCATTATACACAGAGTTATCCTATCCTTCTTCCCCTCAACATACATTTGGTTTTGTCTTGAAATATGTTTTGTGCGTACCTAGTCTCTACTACATTATTTTAAGTCTAGGCTAATTGATTTGTTATCGATTAACGATTATCGATTATTATGATTTGAAGAAAATTCAAAAAGCAATCAAATCTAATCAAAACAAAAATGTATTGTTCTTTAATTTATATTTGTTGTCGGCGTCGTAATTTGTACTATGTATTTTAGTATCTCACAATTCCCGAATTCGTAATTAAACGTACCCTAAAAATCGTATTTATAATTCATACTGTAAAAGATACTGCCATAATCGTTGTACGTTTGTTTGTTTGTTTGTTTGTCGTTTCGATTGGTTGTTTCATTGTTTTTAACACCATTAAGATTAAGAAATGTGTATTCTAACTATTGGCTTCGTTATGTCTTCTTATATATATATTGTAATTGAATTTTTCAATTTTTATACCGTTTGTTATTTCTATTTTATTTTTTTGTTTCATATGTATACGCAGAAATTTCTTTATTCTTAAAGGCAAAAAGTTGTATTCTGTTCCTTTTTTTTTGGTTTTATTTTTGATTTTCTTAGCTATTTTGTTAATTTTAACTTCAACTCGATTAATCACTGTCCTTGGTCCAAAATGTGTGTGGCTCAGCACATCACAACGTAAATCACAAAAACAAAAACCAAAAACAAAAAAAAAACCAAAAACAAAAAAAAAACCTACGACTGTCTCGTTGTGTAAATACTAATACTAAAAGTTCAAGTTCGTACGTTAGCATTATCAATCACCCCACCAGATCCAGATCCAGATCCAGATCCAGATCCAGTACCAGTACCCGACCATCAACCATTGTCAATCACATAAATATGTAATTTTGTAGTTGCGGCTCATATTTAGATAAAACGTAAAAATGCAATCGAATTGAATTATACCTATAAATAATCAAAACTAATAAGTTAAACACGCATCGTTGTGAAAATAACTGGAAAATCTTCAAGCATTTAATGCTTGAATCCGATACATCGTACAATATCGTTGTACAACACTTCATGCCTTCCAGGGGCTGAAAGCTGAAAGCTACGAATCAAACTTAACAGTGTTGACTTTTCTGCATGGTTGTACAAAAAATTCTTCAACTCAAACAACATCAACAACAAAAGTAATTAGTTATTTGCATAGTTTAAGTACTACGTCTCTGTCTGTCCTTATGTACATCCTAGTTTCAGTTTCTATCTCTCAACTTGTACAAAAGTAGGCATTTGAATCTCAACAAATCTCATGCGCGCACCATGTATTCAACATCAGTATTAGTCAGTATTAGTCAACAACAAAAAAAAAAAAAATATATATATATATATAACAACTTCAACTCTATCGCTCAACCTGTCAACTCTCTTTTTTTTTAATTGTCAATCGATCTATTGTTATGTACAACACCCACAATTCTCTCTGTCTATCGTTTTTCCCTCATGCGTCTCTGTCTCTATCCTATTGTCAATACTGTCTTTCAGTTTCAGTGCAACTCTGTGTTGCTCTAACACAAACACAAACACATCATCGTAATAATAAACACATCGAGGATACTTAAAGAGGGCATTTTTAGAGGTCATACTAGAAAAAAACAAAATAAAATCATTTAAAAAAAAATATATATATATTTCGACAGCCTTACGTATAAAATCTTAAGAATGCTAAACGTTTCACATATACTTATATATATATATATACATATATATTTTCTCCTTTTTTTTTCGTGTACTTTTTTCCTTTTTTATTTACAACTTTTTCTCTACTTTTAATGCTCTCAACGAAACTTTTGCGCGCTGCTGTCTGGAAAAACGAAAACCGAAAATGAAAATGAAAATAAACAATAATAAAAACAAAAAACAAAACGATACAAAATGAAATTGACAAATCAATGAAATGATGCAACTTAATAATTGAATAATAACAATTTACAATTCGGCGCTTTAATTTCGCTAAAAACTACAATTTTTACAATTTCAATTTCCTAACTTTTACTAAATACCCAAAAAAATAAATAAAAATCAAATAAAAAACCAATGCCCTAAATCAAATACCAAATCCAAATCTTCTTTCAGCCGCAATATGGTCGCAAGAAAAAACAAAAAGAAGTAAGATTTTCCACAGAACTTTTAGTCTAAATACACAAAACGAAAAAAATACCTCCCTTAACTGCCAAGCACACACACTAAAAAAAAAAACAAAACATAAAAGGAAGTAACAAAATTAGTCCAAAAATTTAACAAAAAAGACTTTGAAAATTTACATACAAAATGCTTTTAATTTTGTTTGCATTTCATTTGGAACTTTATTGCCAAAATTTGTTAGTTTTTAGCAGCATATATTTTCGATTTTATGTAATTGCTTAAATATATTAATAATATTTGTATAAGTATTCGTATTCGTATTCGTATTCATATTCGTATTCGTATTCGTATTCGTAACTAATTGTATTTGTATTTGTTATCGTATTCCTATTCGTATTCGTATATTGGTATGCGAACAATATTGAAATGCTAAAAGATCCCCCTGTATTAATTAGTCACAACAAAAATTATTGTCAAGAACTTATTAGCAAGCTATCTGAATTTTACCTACATGCTGCATACATACATACTATGTATATTAATTATGTATCTACTTTTGCTACTATTCAAATAACTCAATTGTATATATGTACTTGTGTGTATGTTTTATCTTTAAACTATATACTATTGAAATCCTACTTCCTGCTCGTTAAATTATAACAATGCTTTCTTGATTTGCCATCGAATTAAAGCTATGCATAACGCAAATTTTCTTTAAACACGGTTCAACAAGCTAAAACTAGAGATCAGCCAGCGCTCAACGTCTTCAATAATTAAATTATATTTTTAATTGAAAGCTTTAAGCAACAAACGAACAATTTGTAACTTGTATTAGTTCAAGAAAATTTGTATAATATACTTACATTAGTTCTCAATAATGTCAAAAAAAATTGCCAATTTCTTGGCTCGAGAACATATTGAACGTTTATTCAGTTATTTATAAGTTCTATAACTTTTAGACTAGACAATCTTTTGTTGAACAGTGTTAAGAATGCAAAGCTTCCAAGTTTTGCTTGCTCGACCTTTTACGGTTGGTTATCTTGGCAGCTGCCAAAAGCTTTCAGCCTCCTTCAGCCGGATGCTGCTATTTTGCCTTTTGCCCATTGGCCAAGTGGCGTTAATGCGCTTATAAGCAAATGCCTCAAAGCCTTTCGAGCCGAACAAAATCAATGCGCCTTATATGAAGAGCATGTGTGTGTATGTGTGTGTGTGTGTGTGTGTGTGTGTGAGCTTAATGAGTTGCATACACTTAACTACTGTTTTAGATAAGTACGTAAGTAGATAGTTGAACTAGCTATAATGTATATGTACACAGTACTTATGTGTGTGTGTGTGTGTTGTATACTTTATAAGTGTAAGTGTGATGCCTGTTTTTCGATGTTTACACGTCTACAAATACTTACTACCAATCTTCTGATAATATTCGTTTATACTAATCACTCTTAATATAAATATTTATAAGTATGCATATCCGCCAACTACTATTCTACTATATAGTACTTGTTTAAGTACAACTAAATATATTATTTGTTTTGTGTGTATGTGTGTGTGTGTGTCTGTGTGACATATAGTATTCATAGTTATAGGTTATAGGTTAGCTAGCCTAGGTTCGATAGTCGATTGTTTCTTTTGACCATACTATGCAGATGTCTGATGATTTAAATGCGTGCGTGCAATTGCCTAAAAATATGTAAGCCCGAAAAGGTCTATTACAAAAATTTAGCATTGCCGCAAAAAACAAAAAACAAACAAAAATCTGACTAAAGAAAGAAGCAAAACAAAGCCAAAAGCAAAGCGTAAATATTAAACAGTATATAATCTGTTTATAAGTACAACTTACTACACAAATTGCAACTACGAACAATACTAGTTAGTATATATATACTATATATACTGAATTATATGTAAAACGAACAAATAATACTACACAAATCAAACGTTTCGTGATCTATGTATGACTCATCATCGTGCCAGTGCCAGTGTCGTGGCCATGGTGCCTGTAAGTGGGCTAATGGAAATGAGAAGTAAGTGCCACAGCCAATGACTATAAAAAAAAAACAGCAACAACAACAACATTAACATGAACTATATACATATAACAAGAACATTAGCTCAAGCAAAAACAAAAGTCATATCTATAATAGCCATAAACTTCGGCAAACGAAACGAAGTTAATGCGCAGCTTTTGAGCAAGTTTTTTTTTTTCATTGTGTATTTTATATTATTGTAGTTGTACATTTGTTATATACTACATATACCCTGCATAAATTGGGAAACATTACTACAGCAAATTGTTGGCTCGTTGACCTATGATTCTTATCAAAAAAAAAAGAAAAGCCGTTAGAACAATGAACATATGCATAATAATCAAATGAAGTATACATATATATTAAAGCATGTGAGCTTTATGTTTGTATGATGAAAATCTCTACGCAAAGTATTTTTTTACTTGGGATTAAAGTTGCGCATTAAGAGCAGATATAAATCGGGCATTAAGATAGCATTTTAGATTCAAAATCAATCAAGGAGGCAATTTGTGTAAAGTTCTTTTTTTTGTTATATAATTTGTAGCTGCTTGCTGTTCCAACTACTCACATACTATTTAGACATACATATATTTATCTGTATAAGTATACCTAACTACATACATTTAAAACGCAAAGTTCATAATCTTAAAATCAAGCAGCCTTTTGTTGGCCTCATTTTAGTAGCAATTAGCGAAAGGAGTTTCCAATTATACCGAAATTATGCGTGTGCCTGAATGACTTTTGAAATATTTGAAACAATTTTGCTTAATCATTTCATGTGTTGTTATGTAATATGCTTATGCAGCTTTATCTTTATATATGTGGGCTTGAGTCTCAACTAGCATCGTCTCCTTCTTAGGATTCTTGTGTTGCATTGTTTGCCTAAAAAAAACCTAATAAAATAAAGATCGTCTAAGATAACCCTTGTATGGCATCAGCTTCGATGTAATTAAGTAAATGACACAAGGTACAAAAAAATGAACATTGTTTTTAATGAGATATCAAAGATAACGTTTTCAATGTATTTTTGTGTGCTGCGCTTTCAGAATTTGCGTATCACGACAGGTTATTGAGGCGAATGGGGTTAAAGACTTAAAAAAAATGTGTTTTTGAGTGCTTAAGGTACGATTTTTCTCTCTAGCGTGACGTGCTGGAAACATCAATATGATCTTAAGTGAAGATTTGAAATTTCCAAATTAATACGTTGCTTAGCATTATCTTCTATATCTTAATAATCTGTATTATCTACATGTACATCAAAATGAATGACTGAAATCTATATATTTGAAATTGCTTTTTGATGTCCATCTACAACATTGCGTTTACCTAATTTAAAAAAAATTCATAAAATGAAATGCATAAGCTAGTTTAATCTACAAAAGTAAATTCAAAAATTTCGATCGGAGCAAAGCACTTTGGACAATGGTCACCTTGTCACATTGGCCACAATAAAACCGAAAAAAAAGTGATGTAGCTTTACATCTAATTAACACTTATCACTTTCATGATGTGCATAACGAAATATTTCGAATATAAGCGGTATGTTGTAGATATGCATTGCGGCTATACAAAGAGTTAACCTAACAGATCAGTGTTATGTTATTAGCATTAACAGTATTGCTCACAGAATAGAGCTCGTTTGTGCAGTGAAAACAGCCTAGGGCAATGAAAAAAACGTGAATTTCTATTGGTATTCGTATTTTGAAAATTGGTTCGGTAAGTCCAGAGATTACCCCCCAAAAAAGCACAAGTATTAGCTTTTTAAAATATGTTTAGTGACAACGCTTAACGATCTTCTTGAGCTTAAATTGTTCAGTTTGAGCTTTCAAACCATTTCTATAGCGTTTCTCAAGGCGCAAATATCCTTGCAAATGTTTCTCTTTCTATTCATATATATTCTAAAAATAAAGTGTTACTTATGTTATCTTATGCAATCTATTATTCTAAAGATATATTCTTGATGAATAACAACAACATCTTCAATTGGTTTCAATTCCCGTTTCAGTTTCGTTTCCACATTTTTTATTACACAAGTTTAATTTCCATTTCCATTCCCATTTGCAGTCTTTGCATGCGTCACAATCTATATACATACATATGTAGGTATGTATGTATACCTTTTAAGCAAGGAAAACGTGAACGGTTGAAACCACCATATTGCCTGTGGATGTCTGTGTGTGTGTGTGAAATGCTCTTTAATGCTTGCCTTTTATTAGTTTAAATATAGCCTGTTTAAAAGGCAACCGTCAGCTCTTCCACCGCACACCTCCCCTTGCATACAACTACGATTGGTTATACAACTGCGAACAAAATAATAGCACCACCTAGCTACTTTTGCTTACTGGTCAACTAGTTCGTCTTGACAAAAACCATATCACCAAAAGAACAGATTTCCAAATCAGATTTCTGTTACATAAAAGAAGGATATGCCAATTGGAAACTCATCTTTACTGATGGATCAAAGACCAATAGCATAATCGCCTTCAGCGTTGTCACTTAAGGAAATCATATCATAAGTTCACAAGTCAATATACACAGCAGAAGCAGAGGCCATATTATGTGCTGTGGAATTCGCAAATCAGAATAAGTGTTCAAAATTTCTTTTAGTCATTTAGTACATCAACAATAACCGTGAACAACCGTTAACAGACACTGTCATTACCAACTAGAAACAAATTTCAATTTATGGGTACCAGGGCACATTGGAATACCATAAGATCTCTAACAACAATGACATGAGAAACATGATCACCATTACTACAAATGGAACGAACTTGTACATAACAATAAACCCAACACGAACTCCTCTGATCTTAACAACAACAACAAACTGAAAAATGAAACAATGCCATCCTCTATATCGGGATATCCCAAAGTAACACACGAAAACCTAGTGAGAAAAAAAACCGCTCCTTTGTTCACTTTCTGCAACTGACTTACTAACAGTATTACATCTAGTAAGACAATGTAAAAACGTTTCTCAACTATCTCTACGACAATAACTTACAAAACCTAATGAAACAAATAAAAGTATCTAAACCTAACATATAGCAAAACGAAAACCTTTGTTTACTTTTGAATGTTGTAATATAGAATTGATTCTTTTTTTAGTAACACAATAAGCTATAAATAAATAAATAATTCGTTCGCATGTGTTTACCACTTTTGCCAAAACACAAAAATAAAAAAAATTTTCCAATAAGAGCATCAATGAATTCTTATACTCCACGTTTAGTGGAAACTTTAAGCATAATTAAAAAATATTCACTTGAAAAAATTGCAAACTTAATGTTTGTTTTTTTGGGTCGGTAAGAAAAAGTAGCGAAGTGGTGCCATTATTTTTGTGCGCAGCTGTATATATACTATACTATATATGCTATGGTCATATAGCTTCAAGCTCCTGCTTCAATATTCCTGGGCTTCTCCATTTGTTGTATCGCAATTGCGTCAACACACGAATACAAATATAACTACACACATACATACACAATCTTAGTGTCATGCCAAGCAAACAAGGAACGAAACCAACTATTATGGATTTTTTCTTTAGCGCTGCTCGACTCAATGTTTGGTTGTTGGTTTGTGTTTTTTCGTTCTCGCTCTACAGTGTGTGTGTGTTTGTGTGTATGTGTATGTTTCTGTATAGCAACTCGGAACAATTTCATGACGATGACGTTCGAGTTATTTGCTTTACATTTGCTTTTGGCATTGCATGTCCATGTCGATGCCCACTGAAAGTAAAAACTAACTACATACATATAATGCCATTTATTTAATACTTCCATTGAAATCGATAGAAGTATCGTGGCGCCCCAACAATTGTCCTTACACTTCATTCGACTCCATGTCCAACATGCATGACAGGATAATTAAAGTTGCCCAAAGCATGGTATGAAAAATAATCATCGTCGTTACAAAAGGGAACGGGGGAAAACAAGAAAATCATAGTTCATTTCTCAAACCGGAGATTTCTTTCTCAAAATTTTCCAAAATGGCGTGTGGAATGCGATAAGCGTGCGTGTATGTGATGTGAAAATAATTAAGTATATATACGTATAAATTTTTGTTTTCTTTTTATATGTATCTTTATATATAAATTTCAAATATCTGGATTCTAAGCACGTGTTAACCACATTGATTACCATTTCGTACCAGCCTTGTAGACGAACTACACAACACAGCCCAACACTGGTTATTAATCAACACAGTTTTTGCATGCAACTTAAATCGTTTATCGTTTATCGAAAACGCTTTTACTTGATTTTATCGCCAAATTAGTATAAGCATATTACGTTACCTAAGCTATATATATATACGTATCACATTATATATCTAAATATATGATTTATATGGTCTACATCTCAGATTGGTATTAATTCAAGTTTAAATTGATCAACATACATGCTTAAATGTGTGTATACTTTTATTTACTGTTATTTGTATCTTTTGTATTGATATAACCCAAAAACAACTACCAAGTACTACTACTACTACTATTACTTATTTAAC
Source organism: Scaptomyza tumidula (assembly GCA_035044465.1). Classification (NCBI taxonomy): domain Eukaryota; kingdom Metazoa; phylum Arthropoda; class Insecta; order Diptera; family Drosophilidae; genus Scaptomyza; species Scaptomyza tumidula. The sequence goes on from JAWNNW010001113.1 coordinate 26,389, forward strand.
TAACTAGTGTGCCTACTAAAATCAACCTACATATTACTATACTACGTACTACTTATCCACGATATTTCTACATATTACTACCCATGAATGGACAAAACTCCAAATCAACATATTTATACCATATAAATGTGTTATATTGTATAATGTGTGTGTGTGTGTATATGTGTATGGTAATGCTAATATGTGTGTGCGCAATTCTTTTGTTCTTTGTAATTCATGAATGCCACAACGTGTTGAACGTGCCGCAACAATCGGTTAGATCCGATATGATGACGAGGACGAGGATGAAGGTCCACAACCGGATCCTACACTGGAACAGGGTGTGCCAATACCTGTTCGATTGCAGGGCAGCTTCCCGCCGGAGTTGGCCTCTACTCCTCTCGAGGATATCGATCCATTCTACAGCAATATACTGGCAAGTAATCCCATTACTACCATTGATTCTAATCCGATTTGTTGTTGTTTTTTATTTACTATCTTTGTATCTACCTATGTACCTATATATATATATATATATATATTGATATTGATATATTGATTAACTTGATTTTGGTTGGATATTCCAATCGTTTTGCAGACATTCGTAGTTGTAAGCAAGGGAAAAGATATTTTTCGCTTTTCTGCATCAAAAGCAATGTGGCTGCTCGATCCATTCAATCCGATACGTCGTGTGGCCATTTACATTTTAGTGCATCCATTATTTTCGTTATTTATCATAACCACAATTCTCGTTAACTGCATATTGATGATAATGCCGACAACGCCCACTGTCGAGTCCACTGAGTAAGTACGAAATTAGACAACAACTATAATAGTAAAACTAACTAAAGTTAGGCCCAGCATATTCTACTTATTCTCCTTTTTATGGGAATTCGTTTATGCTGGGTCTTTATTTAATCTTTGGCTATTTGCGATACACAAACATTTTGTATTTGGGCAACCTTTAGATAATTTCTATTATAATTCATTTTGATTTACAGTTTATCAATTTGATGATTTTTTTTTTTGTTATCCCAAGTGAATATTAAGTTGAAAATAAATCGTATTATCAATATATTTATATGTAACTTCTATTAATATACTCCATATATATATATATATATATATGCTATATAATCGAAATAAATATATATATACACATATTTATTGACGTACTACTATTATTTACTATATATATATATATATATTAAATGTAACATTTTTCGATATTGATTCGACAGACGTACGTGTATTTAGGCCAATTTCTTTCAACTATAATTTACAACCAGATAACGTAAAATACAAAAAAAAAACCTAACAAAACCAAAAAAAGAGTCGAACAAACAACAACAAACCAATGTTATGATAATGATAACGATCACGATCACGATCAATATATTAATTAAATATTTTCATTGTTGAAAGTGCCTGCAAGGTAAAGAAATTTTAAGCAATGCCAATTTTTAGTAACGCCCATTACTGCCAGGAATTTGTACAAATTAAAATATATATACACGTATATAAATCCATTTTGAGTAGTAGTTAAAAGTTCATTGCTATAAAACTCACAAAAATTGGCCAGCTCTGCATCGTGCTCAACACCTTTTGTATGTGTGTTGTATGCCGCAGAATACCTGTTGAAACCTGGTCTCTGCTACCCTGTATTATAATATTCGATTGTATAATACTAACATCACGTATATACCATATACATACAAGATTTATAAATCCTAATTGTCAGCTGTCCAAAAAATCAATTTCAATTTCAAGATAATTAAAATCTAGATACATTTTGAAACATTTTTAAAACAAACAACTATCTCATTGTAAATTGCCTTAACGCATTTAGTTCCAGGGCGCTCTTAATAACTAACTATCGAAATTGTAGTCAATCGAACTAAATTACTTGTACTATCTACATAAATGTACAATTGCATACATACTGTCCAACTGGCTGAATTCTGAATTGGCCAGCCAGCCAGCTGGTTTTGGTTTGTTAACACGTTTCGTATCAAAAGACGTTATTAATTCGATAACATTTTAAATGCAGTCTTAACTATTTAGTAACAATCCTTGTTGTAGCTTTAGTGTCATAAGAGTAGTACACAAAGTACCAATAATTTATATATGTACTTTAGTTCTTAAGTAGTTTAAGTATTGTTAAGTATTGATAACAACCCGTACCAGTAAAATCCAGAACCATTTAGCAAACATATATACTATATAGATTATAATTGAATACATATGTACGAGTTTATCCAATACCTACGTAGTATAACAGATTAGATCCATTAAAATAGAATCACATTATTATACCATAAAACTATATACGGTTCATATATAATGTTTTTTTTTATATAATTATTAGAAACATGTAAAAAATGTGAAAATTTTGTAAACATTAGTTTTAGTATAATACGATTGGGGATTTGATCAATAGAAAATCGCGCTAAGCGCTAAGCAGAGCAAACAATTCTTATAAGTACATTGTTTCTAGTTTATAATTGTATAAGTAGATTGAATTAATATAGTTTTTATATATATAGAACATACATTCATTCGTAGTAGTACATCGTACAATCGTAGCTCCAGAAATCCCCCTTTTTAGCTCGCTCTCTCTTAACATTGTAAAGTGAAGAAATTTGAACATAATATCGATTAATTTAGATGTGTATACAAACAAATAGATTACTAAACATTCTTATACATATATATATTGAGCCTTAGATAGCAGCAGATAGACAAACCATATATATTCTGTAATCAACTTCCCATTGTACTCGAAGTACATTTTTGCTTCTTTATTTTTTTCTTAGCAGTAACTGTACATAAATCTTGAACTTTGTAAAGTCGAAAAAAAAAAATCAAAAATCAAAACGAGCAAAATGCTTAAAAAAAAGAATAGCAGCGCAAGATGCAAACAAAAGAAGCAACAAAAGTGAAAAGAGTTACGTCATTTTTTTAGCTGATATCAAAATTTTTGTCGCAGATTTGGAATCAGAATGGAGCACCCTAACAAATAGCAGTGTACCGTGTAGTACATCACACAAGTGACTATATTTGAAAGTATATATATATGTGTGTGTGTGTGTGTGTGCCACTTGAACTTGGAACGCTCCGTCTTAGTCGTCGTCGTCGTCTTCGTCTCGTTATTAGCTCATCTTTCTATCGTTCGTTTTGACCCAAGTTCTCTGATAACAACGGCGACTGCGCTTAGCCCAAAAATGGCACAGATACTGTTGCCGCATAAGTTGAGATACACGCACACACAGAAAGATAGAGAGAGAGAGAGAGAGAGACAGGGAAAGATGGAGAGAGAGAGAGAGAGAGAGACAGAGCGAAAGAGAGAGAGAGAGAGAGAGACAGAGATAGTGAGAACGTAAGCTGTTTAGCAACCGCATCGGTGTGTGTGGGTTCCTTTGGCTGCGGCTATGGGTAGCACTTGTGTGCAACCAGAAAGACATAATACCTGCAATTAAAACGCAACACAAGTGTCCTTCAAAGGCATATTTGGGCCTAGGTCAAAAGCATTCAAACACAAACAGTCACACACACATACAGCCACAACCAGCGACTTTGAACTAGTTGCAGCAGTCAAGCAACTGGCCGCCAGTCTGGCTGACTGACTGACTGACTGTCAACTTGCAAGTCGATTTAAATCTGTCAAATGACTAACCGAGATGCAGCAGAGCAAATGCTACACACACACACACACACACACCCCACACAAACACAAACACACAGATACAGAGATAGAGAGTTGGTTTGGTTGAAATTCAGGCCGAAGGTCGGTCTATTGATCTGATCGAACGCCCACATCAGTTGAGGCAAGTAAAAGCAGTAAAAGTCTCTGTGGCCCTTTAACAAGTACTACTAATTAACCATTATTGACATTGACAGTTGGCACGAAAACGTGCAGCGACTGTCCTGACTGTCCTGACTATGAATGTATGTGTATCTCTGCTGCATCTCAAATGCTTTTAATTAACAACTTTGACCGAACCTTTGATCTTTCACAATATTCCATTTTCCATTTTCCATTTGCCACACACGTTTTCTGGCTTAATTGCAATTCTTGCCACAATATTATGCAACACGTTTGCTGTATTTAATGTCGAAAAGCATATTCTGTATTCAAAACAACAAAATTGAGAGAGTGAAAATATTGAAAATGGCGAAATATGATTTACATAAGTTGATAAAGCGAAGCGAGGGTTAAGCTAACAATTAAGTTACTTTATTGTATAAGCATTAATAAGTCAAGGCTATTAACTAAACAATGCAAAATAAGCACTTAGCGAAACAAACTTTATTGAACATTTTGGAACAGTGCAGCCAGAAATTTGTTTTTATCTTTTGTTTGTTTTCCTAACATTCTTGTTATTATTTTCTTATGTTTTGTTCTTATGTTTATCTTTTTTAAAATTAATTCTAAATACCCTTGCAGAAAAAGTGCGAGCGAGAGAGTGAAAGAGACAGAGCGCAGAAAAATTATAATAATAAGATAATAATAAGAAATTTGTCCATTTCTATCTGTTTTTAATTATAAAAACTTGCCAACAAAATCGGTTAATAATTTATAAAAATAAATGTGAAGTTTTTTGTTCAAGTAATATTCTGTTATTTCAACACATTACAATTACCTATTTGCAATCGATAATATCGATAGGTTTGTTTTATTTCAATGTTTTTAAGCTATCTGCAATGTTTTTATTTTGTTTAATTTTCGAGATACTATAAAGTGATTCGTGCAGGGGTATTTAATCAACGGCATGCCGTTGATAGATTTACTTTCTTGGTGTACGATGAAATTATATTGCTTGAAAGACCCAAAAGCAGGCAGATAATGATTAAACGTACTGAAGATATTTCTTCTTTCGATACTTAAATAATAAAAATAATTATAAAAAAATGAAACCCAAATTGAAAGGAGATGAAAAAAAACAAAAAAAACAAAATGCATTCGAAATTCAATTCGTTTTTAGGGTGATATTCACCGGAATCTACACATTTGAATCAGCTGTTAAAGTGATGGCACGAGGTTTCATTTTATGCCCGTTTACGTATCTTAGAGATGCATGGAATTGGCTGGACTTCGTAGTAATAGCTTTAGCGTGAGTTATATTATTAACTATTAATTAATTAACTAATTAATCATTATCATCATCAATTAATTATTACTCTCTCATATCCAAAATAATATATATATGCTATATAATATATTTCTCAATCACTAACTAACATTATTCAGAACAATTTTCACCCTATACTATATATAACGTATCTCTATACCGTTTCGTTTCGTTTCGTTTTGTTTTGTTTCGTTTCGTTTCGCTATCGTTTATTGTGTTTCGTATATCGTATCGAATCGTATCGTAATCGTACGCCGTCTTATACTCAACGATAATCAACTGTTATACACGCCAGTTAATTGTCTGCCAATCATTATAACAATTATGATTTAAATTTGCATTTATTTTGCGTTCTGTTTTGTTTTAGCCATTTAACAATTACAATTGTAGATACTACAAATCGTATGTTAACTAATTTAATTAGTAGACCATTCAAACGAAATAAATATCAATTCAATGAAAACCCTTATTTTTTATTCTGTTGACAGTTTTCATGAATTTCGTTTACATAATAGGCAAACATAATATTTATTGCAATTGAGTATTTAATTCATTGAGTTTATATATTTGTTGTTGACATATTTTTTTGAGCACAAAATTTGCTGACATATTTTTTGTAATTTTATTAAATCAACGTGTCCAGCGGACAATTGAGCGCAAAATTTGTTGACATATTTTTTAATTTGATTAAATCAACGTGTCCATCGGACAATTGAGCGCAAAATTTTATTGTTTTTATTTTATCATTTTTATAATGCGCGCGCGCACACATACACATACACGAAAGTAACACGAGAAAATGTCACGATGAGAACAACAAGAACAACAACAAGGACAAGCCACAACATTAACAATAATAACACTATGGGCAAAGGTAGCTGCTAAAATTATACATACGCCATGTGAGCCAAGGGGCAGCAGAAAGTCGCATTAGTTGAGCGTTTTTATTGATTTCTTTTGTGCCGTTACTAATGACGTGCCCAACCACTCGCACACACACACACACACACACACAGAGAAAGTCATAAACAAATTTTTTGGCTTTATTATTTGGTCATGCAAGGTATTATTATTTTCAGTGTGCGCTTTTTTGTTTTTTCTGTTTGTTGTGTTTGTGTTCGTTTCGTGACAGTTTCAGTTTATTTGGATTTTTTTTTTTTTGCATACATTTTAACCATTTATTGGGCGCCCGTTGTCTGGGTAGCGGCAAGTTGCCAGCCCCACGAGACGGCGGCGGCGGCGCGCGTTACTGGCTTTGGGTTGCATGGGGCAACTTCGAGGTTAGTGTGTAACATTGTTGGTTTTGGTTGGCTGTTCGTGCAGCGCATTTCGTTTGGCGCCGCACAGACGCGCAGCCTTGGAGTCACCACCCTCAACCCATCCACCATCCACCATCCACCATCTACCATCCGCTCCTCCGGCTCCAAAGCCTTGCCCCGTTTCTTTCTATGACCAACACAGAAGGTTTAAAGCGCAACACATTTGGAATCGAGAGAGATGAAAAAAGTTTATTGTTGGACAGGCTAACGCTAACAAGTGTAAACGAATGTATGAAATTTTTATAGTTAGAAGTATAACTGGCTGGGTAAACAGAACAGTTTAGTTGCCATTTACACGCAATTCAACAAAATATCATATAGTTTTGTATCGTATGCAAATGTATTTAGTATATGGGTTCGAAATCGATAAATGTTCATAAAAAATAATTACAAAAAACTATAAGTAACGTTAAATTCCCAAAGGATGACAGCATACAACTCATACAACAGGCAACAGGGCGAACAACTCAAACAAATGGACATTACCAGGTCACACCAATACATATACGCGCGCGCGCGTGTGTGTGTGTGTGTGTGTGGAATATTTCCATGATACGCTTGTGTGCGTGCATAAATATTTTTATAACGACACACACATAGATAAACAATTGATATGACAGCAGCCAGAGAAGGAGGAGGAGCATGAGCTGCCTGCACCAGCTGCCGCAGGTGTGTGACTTGAACTAAGCTCTTCACTGAGCTTGTGGCGCTTATTTTCGTAATGAATCATTTACTTGATGGATGGATGGGGAAGGGGAGGGGAGGGGGAGATGTGCTCAATAACTAGCCAAACCCATTTGTAACATTCACTCGCATTCGCATTCGCATTCTTAGTTTCAGCTTTCTAATACATTAACAAAATGACAAGCAAACATTTTACAAATTAAATTCTTTTATTTAACTCAGATAAAAATATCTATGTATATCATATAATTTTAATTATTTATTCTTTGGCTTAACATGTTTAGTTTGAAATCTGAACAGGAAAAAAAAAGAAGAGTAACAAAGACATGAAAGAAGTTTCTGTAACTCTAAACATTTTGTAATTACTAACGACTGCAAATAACATAATCGTACCAATCTATTTTAACATACTACCACTTAGATCAATATAGCCTTTATATGTAATTACCAAAACTTAATGACATTTCATGTGTATATGTATATTTGCTTTTGTCATCGTTAATATAACAACAACAACAACAACGACAACAACTACTACAAAAACCACTGCAACAACGACAACAATGAATTATTTGGATCGAACACACACACACAGTTATGTGACCATGGGTATAGATTTAGGTAATCTTGCAGCCTTGAGAACGTTTAGGGTGCTGCGTGCGCTTAAAACCGTAGCCATTGTTCCAGGTATGAGAGCTTAGCTTTAATTAATCATATGTAATACTATACTATACTATACTATACTATACTATTGTTGTCAATTTGTTAAACTACTATTTTCGAACACAACATAACATAAAATAACATACCATAACATACCGTGCCAATAACCAATAATATACCATATCATAAAAAAACCAAAAACAAAAAAAAAAACCAAATATACTGATAACCCAATTATAGGCTTGAAAACCATTGTCGGCGCTGTCATTGAGTCTGTGAAAAATCTGCGCGATGTGATAATATTGACAATGTTCTCGCTATCGGTGTTTGCACTGATGGGGCTGCAAATCTATATGGGTGTGCTGACACAGAAATGCATTAAAAAGTTTCCGCTCGATGGTTCCTGGGGTAATTTGACCGATGAGAATTGGGACTATCATAATCGCAATAGCTCGAATTGGTATTCCGAGGATGAAGGAATCTCGTTTCCTCTATGCGGCAATATCTCTGGCGCTGGGTGAGTAAATTCGATAGCGTCGATCGCTATCGATATCAATCGATAATAATCATTTTTATCTCACTCTCGTTGCATGCGATGCGTTGCGAATCGTTTTGTTTTGTTTCGTTTTTTTTGCGTTTGCGTTTGCGTTTATTCATTGCAGTCAATGCGAAGACGATTATGTGTGTCTGCAGGGGTTTGGACCGAATCCCAATTATGGTTACACCAGTTTCGATTCATTTGGTTGGGCGTTTCTGTCTGCTTTCCGCCTGATGACGCAGGACTTTTGGGAGGATCTGTATCAGCTGGTTCTCCGTGCTGCTGGACCCTGGCACATGCTGTTCTTTATAGTCATCATCTTCCTAGGTTCATTCTATCTTGTGAATTTGATTTTGGCCATTGTTGCCATGTCGTATGACGAATTGCAAAAGAAGGCCGAAGAAGAAGAGGCTGCCGAAGAGGAGGCGATACGTGTAAGTAGAAATCCATTTGAGACCTAAACGCCCCAATGGACAATCAACTACAACTACATATAAATGAGAGCCACTTTCAAGTGAAACGGTAGATAATTTCAATCTCAATTGCCAGCGAGCCTCTAAAATTGATCATTGAAAATACCTACCAAAAAACAACAGAGTTGCTTTTTTCTTTTGTATATGTATGTATAACAACAAACTATCTAACTAATAATTTCAATCGTCAGATCATACTATAGCCGTTATGTGTGACACTTACACTCTATCTATTCACATGATATATGTATCTATATATATATATAAATATATATATACACGTATATGTATTTGAGCTTGTATGTTTCTTTCGTACAATATTACTATTGTGTGTCATAAAAAGCGATAACCGTTTTGTACAATTCTGTAGATGCAAAAACCAAAAAACTTAAAATAACACTTAACCACCACAATGCATATTGGCATACTATCTGTATCTGTACTATCTGTGACTATTTTCAACTAAATCTATTTACTATAACAACACATACATATGCATATAATTGCTTTCCAATTTCCAGTATAACTTAATAATATATATACCTAAAGTATCCAAATTACTTACTATTTTCTTGAAAAATACTATATGTATGTATAACGTATATGTATTAATTTGTTTTTGTGTTCTTTATTCTATATATTCAGTTTTTTGTTTGTTCGTTTCGTTTGTGTACAAAGAACAAATATTATAAATATTCCTTGTGTAATTTGACATGTCATGCCAAACAAATATAACCAAGCAGAACTGGCAATAAAAAACACTATATATACATATACATATATATATATATTTGATTCATTTGTGTACAACTTTTATGTATGTACATATCTATATGTCTATATATACTATGTGTAATTTATATACACTCCGTTATAGTTTCAATGATTTTTCTTTCGTCTTAATTTAAGTGCACTTTTTTGTTAATTTCTTATGCAAAATTCAACACTTGAAAGTAAAAAGCAATAAAAACAAAAGAAAAAAACAAATACCTACAGCTATTTAGACTTATAAAAACCACATATACATACATACATTTGTATATATATATATGTTGTATACTATATATGTAACTTAAGCATCCTTTAACCAATTCCCATAACCCCTAACCCTAAGTCAATATCAATATCCTACCTACCTAACACTATCACTGCACTGCACTTAATAATTGAATTATTTCTGTATGTGTACAATGTGTAGACTTAACATTGCCGTTTGTTCGTCAATCCAAAATATCCAAAAACAAAAAACCAAAAAACCCAATCCCAAAACCGAATTGCATGAATCACCAATACCATATCCGATGTGCCGGAGTAAACTCATTGCACTCGTTACGAGATCAGCAAAAGAAAATGTTCTGTGCATACTATATCATTATAGGAGGCAGAAGAGGCGGCCGCTGCGAAGGCAGCTAAGCTGGAGGAGCGTGCCAACGCGCAGGCGCAAGCCGCTGCTGATGCAGCCGCTGCCGAAGAGGCTGCACTGCATCCCGAAATGGCCAAGAGTCCAACGTATTCGTGCATTAGCTACGAGCTGTTCGTTGGCGGCGAGAAGGGCAACGATGACAACAACAAGGAAAAGATGTCCATACGTAGCGTCGAAGTGGAGTCGGAGTCGGTGAGCGTTATACAAAGACAACCAGCACCTACCACAGCACACCAAGCTACCAAAGTTCGTAAAGTGAGCACGGTAAGTATTCCGAGCGCAATAATTCTTTTTCTTCTTTCTTTGTTTGTTTTTACTTCTTCTTATTCGTCTTTTGTGTTCGCGTTATTATTATATTTAACTATATATATTTATTGTACTTGTGTTTGTGTTCTATCTATCCTTTCGTTTGGTATATACCACTAGTATACTTATTCTATATGTATATGTATATGCTCACTTTTGACGTTTGGTTTCTATTTAAAATGCGATCTCGATTTAGTCATATGTAGCGATGCAAGCTAGCAATATCATTTATTAGTTGGATTCCAGTCTCTGGTATGAGTGATGTCTCGAGTGATTCAAAATTAAAGCATTTCTAAGTTTCCCTTTTTTGCATTTATGTTTAGCATTTTGATTTTGTTTTGTTTTGGTTTTTTTTTGTTTTCTAGTTTTGTTAATGCCTTGAATTAACATTTTCATCGGCTACTGAGCCACAGCTTGGGCGCATATACTATATGTAGATATGTAGAGCAGGATAATTTCTCAACTAACTTTTTACTCGTTACTCATTACTCGTTACTTTTGAGGTTTACACACACTTGCTCCCTTTCTCACACTCTCTCTCTCCCTCAATTAAAGTGACGCTTTCTTGTGTGCTTCTTAACTCGTAGGTCTCTTTTAGATGAGAACAGCTAGGTTGTTGCTCTTATAGAGCCCTTAGATTTCCAAAAGTTGCTCTCGCTCGGGCAGCTATCTCTCTACTCGCTGCAATTACTGCAACGATTGCAATCAGTTTTTGTTGTTGTGTGGGTTTTTAGTTTAAAATTTAATAAGATTCTTCAGTTAGTTGTTGGTAAGATCGATCGATAACTACTACTATATAATAACTATTATAACTAGCGAATTGTGATTTCTTTGCATACAATAACAACAAGTAGTGTTAGTGTGTATGTATATACAAATGGATAATCAAGTGATTAGCTTTAACTTTATGTGCGATGATCCAATATCTTTAGCATTATATTTTATTCGCCTGAGTCTCACTCTGGTTCTACCCCGCTGTATCTCTCTCTCTCTCTCTCTCTCTCTGTTTTCCCTTTTTTTCTTTCTATCTCTATTTCTCTCTTTTTCAAACTGTGTCTTTCTTTCTCAATCTCAATCCTTAAAGCAATGCAATTGCAATGACAAGAGTTTGATTGTTTTAGTGCATGCATTTTGTTTTTGTGTATTAGGGGTATATTTTAGTGTGTGTGCATTTCCTGTATGTATGTGTTTGTGTGTGTAAAGGCAGTGTAAAGTTCTTTCGATTCTGATTTCTTTCTGCCTCTTTCAATAGACGTTTGCTTGGTAATGATTTGTCTTTTTTGATTTTCTAAAAAACAAACTTTTTTTATGGGTATATATATATATTTGAATTTGTATGGTTTTTGGTTTTCAGTTAACTCATTCATTGCTCGGAATGCTTTAGGTGATAACTTTTCGGTTTTACGCGATTGGAGCTCAAATACAAATGTAAAACACAAATTCAACGATGCTTACTTTCATTACAATGCAAGCAATATATATATATATAAAACTGAGGACGACAGCAATACTTAAATATGCATACATATTATGTATACAAAGCTTCGATTGAAGCACCCGATTCACAAAAACAACATGCTTTGAGCATTTTCCAACACACCTCTTTCAGCTCACTTTCAGTCGAAAATTTGCTTCAACTATACTACGTCCATATATTACGTACATACAAACATACTTGTATATGTACTTATCAATCTCGATCAATATAATTGCGTAGGACTGCTTGGGCTCTTCATTATTCAGCCATTTGCAAAAATATTTTTCTTTTATGTTGTTAAATAAGATTTTGATGAAATACTATATATTGATATATATTGATTATTTCAATGGTTGCATTATCATTTGCATGCATTCAGTGAACGTTGCTTTAATTTTTGTTAGCATTTATTGTTAATTATTGAAGAAACATAGTACATACAAAATACTTACTAAAGTACTACTACTTAAAACAATGATAAATGCATTTCGTATACTTAAAAGTTAATAATAATAAAAGTACAGTACGGCACAATAAAAACACTAGCACCGATTTCTAGGCATTGCCATCGATAATACTATAAATAAATAATAAATAATAATTATAATGATAATAATAATAATAAGCGCAGAGTTAAGTTTTTGCGAATTCACTAACATGCAGTAGCATGTTAATATACTACTACCACCAGATTATGCTCCCTTACACATTTACCTTAATACTTCTACTAAAGATGATATATATGTATACAACGCAATATTCTAAATAGATAATTTTGACTTTGTCAAGAATTTGCTTAGCGCACAGCGGCTGAGACAAACTTAACTAAGCTAGTACCAACAAAAATTCGTGCACCCCGAATTCTTCGATACAAATTGGCAATACTACTCGCAAAGTACAATCGAGTTCACGTGCACAAACACTTACACACACAGAATAGCCAATCTTAATCTTGTCTTGTTAGCAATAACAATGGTCCAAAATATTTACATATCTTTTGTTTTAGTTTTGTCATGGCAAATACAAACTACATGCATCACAATCTAAGCATACATTTGCATACAGTTGAGAAAACAAAAATAACTCTGCCGAGGTCTTTTTTCTCAAAGAAAACAAATCAACAAACAGATAGTTTTGAAATGCTTTAAATTTCCCCTAAACGTAGAGCTTTACTTTTCATTTATACGACAATTGGAACTTATTTTATACCCTGTTTTGTGCAAACAGCCGAGTCAATATTGCCTTTCTCTCTGTCCGTCTGTTAAAAACTAAAGACTTTATATTTTTGAAATATCGATAACTCTTTCTGTTTTCGAATTACACAATCGATATGCAATCGATAATACTAAAATATTAAATTTGAGAAACTTGAAAATTCTTTTAGAATCTAAAGACAAAAAAATTAAAATCTGATTCAGAAAATATATTGCAGATTAAAGTGCAGGCATGACCTATTCAGGGTATCTCCAAGTCGAGCTTTTTTTTTGACTAGAGAAGGCTATTAAAGCAAATGTTAGAGATATTTAACTCCTTATCTATCTATTATTTAAACCGTTAAAGAGTATCATTATTGTAATTGGTTGTAAAATGGGAAAATTCGAAGCATTGGAAAATTGCAGAATGTAAAGCAAAAATGACATTCGCATAGATAATTTTTGATAATTTTCCAAGCTGTTTTAATCTGAAATAATGTGTGTGTATGTTTGGTTCTAACTGAATCAAGTATAAATATATTTTTCTAAACAAATGTGTTTCGAACACAAAAATGTTAAATTTAAACTTTCACTTAATACTATCGCTGTTTCGCATTCGCTATCTCGCTCTTGCATTCGCTACTTCGTTCTTACTGGCCATTTAACTACTGCGTAGTTTCAAATACTTATTGCTATATTACTTTACCATATAATCACAATCGCTTGCTCAGTTTGGTATCACACTATCTGAGCTCGCTTGTACTAGTACCTCAATCAACCTCAGGTAGGTTTCTCCCTAATGTGCCCACTCTCTATCTAATTCTTTAATCAAAGAACTTTACAACACTTTAAACTGATGCCAAAAGAACAGAAAACGAATAATGCAGTTAACAGAACCCTTTTTGTTTATTTATTTTATTTATTTTTATGAATTAATGGTTTTAATACTTTGTGAGTTTGCGTAGTAGAATTAAGGTATATCAAATTTTGGTATATAGTTAATATAGAAGCAAGTGTTAAAGTCCACCCCAGTGAAATGTTTGATAAGAAGTTTGTAAATCTTTAAACTGAGTTACTTAGCCGGTAGAAATTATGTTTTTTTAACAAATCAACAATTTTAATTTTGTTATCATTTATTAATCTCTATTTAATTTCAAATAGTAGTAGGCTCTGATTAACGCAAATACTAAACGTAAAATTTAAAGTTCGTTGTAATTTTGTTTTTATTATTTTTTTCTTATAACTGATAATTGTAAGACACTTATATTCAAACGTAGAGTGCTTCATGAAGCACTAAAAAAATATACTATTTTTGTCATTAACGCTAAATCACAACACAAACACACAATTATAATACAACATACTAGAAATTGTTATAGAAAGATGCGCAGCTTAATAAATATGACTTGTTTCATATTATAGGGGCGCATAAAAAAAGGACAAGAATTTTACTAAATATATATTTTTTTTATTTGAGTTTACAATTATACACATAATTTTATATATATACACAATAATACTATTGAACACTTCGCGAATAAATATCTTGAAAACAATTAATTTTCATTTCAAACTTTGAATAACGACAGCAAATTTGTATACAAATAAGCAGGAATAACTATAAAAATATACATATATATATATATATATATCTATATATATATTTTATTTGATTCCATTTTTCTTTTTCTTCTATTCATATTTTATTTGTTAAAAAAAAAAACCAACAACTTAGACATCGTTATCCTTACCTGGTTCACCGTTTAATATACGCAGGGGATCACGTAGTTCTCACAAGGTAAGCGACCGGTACACACACACACACACACACACACACACACACACCATGCGTATTGTTTTATTCAATCAATGACAACCAGAACAATAACAACAACAAAACAAGTGAAAGCTTTGCAGTCGGACGCAACCGAATGCAGAATACTCGGATACCATTGTAACAAACGGGTGGTCAGAAGTCTGTTTGCTAATCGTTTGAATATAGTTAAAGGCAGAACTTTGGGGGATATCGCAAGTTAATATGCCACCAAATTGTGGATGATATAGCGATTTCCGATTTAAAATAGCAGGGAGCAGGGGTGGGCGTGGAATTGAAATATTCGTTGTAGATCTTTAGGGGATGTCACGCGATATGTTGCTATAAAGTTAGGAGAATTTACGAGCTGCATCGACTTGTTATCGATTTCTCAGCCCCCCAATAAGCGCACCGCCTCAATCTTGTCACTTTGTCTGACGAACACATGTACCAAGATATTTGCAAAGTTTCAAGGCTCTGGCTTTAAGGGTGTCGCAAGAAAATGCGTTCATACAGCCAGACGGACGGACGGACGGAAGAATAATAAACCAATAAACTCTTTGCCTTCGGTATCAGGGTATAAATACCATCAATCGCCTTTACCAATTTTGTCTCATCTAGATAGAGGATCACCACTTCAAAAATATATGTATTTAATATATACATTTATATGTATATTTTTTTCTTCAATTGCTAAATGCACACCCTCAAACTCAATCATAATAAAAAAAAAACACTCAGGAACTTATGAATCATTGTACATACGTATGTAGGTACATTTGCGCAGAATAATGTAAGCACCATCAAGCAACTTTTCTTACAGGTCAATGGGAAATATATGAGCATTATAATAATCACTGTGTTTAATGGATAGTAGGAAAAAGTAGCTTTTTGGTGCTACTTATATTTTCGCAGTTGTATGTCTGTATATGATTAACTGCTATATCCAGGCGATAGCTTTACATAACTTACCTGGATATAAAGTAGGTGTAATACATATGTATGTACATACATCTAGTAGATGTGCATTTGTTGAAGTAGTACATAATGGTTTGTTGTTCTTTTTTTTTTTAAGCCAATACACCAATCAATAAATTAAATACATGCAGTGCAAAAAAACTATATCAAACATCAAGCATATTATAAAGATGTATTTTTCAAATACCTAGCATTTACCGAGGTGCATTTACCATTTGTATATCATATAAGTTTCTCGATACTGTTTTTTTTTTGTTTTTTTATTATTTACATAACGATGTTTACATGTATTGAACATAAATTACAGCTAAAACTTATATTAACTCTGTCGTTCATATTACATTCCATATTAATGTCATAATCCACATACAATTTAATTATTCGCATTTGTCTACTTACCATATTAATGTCATAATCTGTATACTATTTATATTCGTATTTGTCTATAACTATAAAACTTACTTTCTTTTTTTGTTTGGTTGTGAACAAATATAAAAATATATAAACGGGCTGATACCATGATAATAATTTTTTTTGAGACAAAAAGTCTTGATTGGTGTTTTTTATTTCGCATATAATACCTACACACATAAATATATATATATATATATAAAGATATATATAGTACCTACCAACGTACTCTTCCTCTTTCTTCCCTGTCTCTCTGTCTTTCTGTCTTTCATCTTGTCTTTGTTCTTCTCTTAATATCTGGCATTCTAAATGTTAAAACTTAAATCAATCAGTATATGTAATATCGGCTGTTACGTGTGTGTCTGTGTGTGTGTGTATGCATAAATGTGTATGTGTGTGTATGTTTTTATGCCTGTGTGTGTGCGTACTAAATGTATGTATGTACTATAAATATGCCAATCCCAAAAGTGTGTTCAGTTCATTAAAATCATAGTTAGATCCAACATTCAGACATAATTTCAAAATATTTTTATTCAATTCCAAACCGAAATGAACAGTGCGAACAACACACATATTTGATATAATAGTATGCACATATATATATTATTTTTGATGTCACAGTCACAGTAACAGTCACTGCCACTTATTCCAGACTGTCACTGTTTCGGTCACTGTCTCTACGTACGTAAATTTTGGTTTATGGTTTTCTTTTTGTTTTTATATAGATTGTTGTTCCATGTATGTAATCATGTCGCTTTCGTATGATTATAGATGTATGCATATCTACCTGTATGAGGCTATATAACATAAAGTTCAATTCCTTAAACTTTATATTACTTACTTACCTACACTCTATATACAGAAATTTTAGTCAAGAGCAGCGCACCAAAACCAATCTGCAATTTAAATCGATGTTTAATGTAGCTCCATCTCTCTCTGTCTCTCTCGCTGAATCTTCTTCTCTGTCTTTGTCTGTGTGTCTGTTTGTTGTCCATTATGATCTGATCCAATTAGGGTCCAGTGTGTATGAAAATGTGTCGGTTGTCACAATTACTGTTTAAGTTATGTACCTAAGTTCAATGTGTTATCGGTTATCGGTTTTAAATCATGTATAATTGATATATCCCTCATTAACATCATGCCAAAATCAGGCCTTTCTTTATAATTTTTCAAAACTAACAATTTATAAAAATAATAATCATCATGCGACTATTTGCTACATTTCACCACAACAACAACAACAACCACCATCTACTACTTACTACAACAAAATACTACAAACATCTACCACTAACTACTGCTACATTAACTAAAATCCAAAGTTATGTTGTATATTGTTGTATTTGTATATAAGATAACTAACCTTAAGCTCAATTGTGTTCAAACAAAAATTCAAAATGCGTGCCATCCCGCATCAGTACACGATACGCAATGGTCGTGGCCGTTTCGGAATACCCGGCAGCGATCGCAAGCCGCTGGTATTGTCAACATATCAGGATGCACAACAGCACTTGCCATACGCCGATGACTCGAATGCCGTGACGCCCATGTCTGAGGAGAATGGAGCCATTATAGTGCCTGTTTATTATGGCAATCTAGGTGGGTTTCACAACACCAAAACGAACTGTATTTATTAATCGTTCTCTCTAGATGGTTGTTAATTCGCACACCTTTGTTAATTCGTAAAATGTTTGCTTTGTGACGCAGGTTCTAGACACTCATCGTATACCTCGCATCAGTCCCGTATTTCGTATACCTCACATGGCGATCTGCTCGGCGGTATGGCCGTTATGGGCGTCAGCACAATGACCAAGGAGAGCAAGTTGCGCAATCGCAATACACGCAATCAATCAGTGGGAGCCACCAATGGCACCACCTGCCTAGACCCCAATCATAAGGTCGAGCATCGGGACTACGTAAGCACTCAATCTTATTATAATGTGTATTTTATAACCTAAAACACGAGTGACTTTAGGAAATCGGCCTTGAGTGCACTGACGAAGCGGGCAAGATCAAACATCACGACAATCCTTTTATTGAGCCCGTCCAGACACAAACGGTGGTCGACATGAAGGGTAAAAAAAAACAAACTATCGATTAATCAGTCCCTTATCTTTTACTAATGATATTTTTGCCCATCTGTTGCATTAGATGTTATGGTCCTTAATGATATTATTGAGCAAGCCGCTGGTCGGCATAGTCGAGCTAGTGATCGCGGTGGTAAGTAACAATTAATCAAGCTATCGATAGCTCTACTTTCGTATTAATGCATTGCATTCATGTTGTACATTTGTCATTATCCATTGAATAATATGTATTGTATATTTATATATCTATCGTCTTGTACATTATCGTTTGTTTTGTGTTCTCTTCCATGTGCATTGTTCTCATTAGTTTTTGAATCATGTAAATAAGTACAAAACAAATCATCATTTCTTCTAATTTCTAATTTTGTTTGTTTTTTTTTTTTCATTTTGGCTATAAAATTGAACTATTTAACTACTAATACGTGTATTAACAAAGTGTCGCAACGTTTGTTCATGTGATAATGGATTTTTTGTCCATAGTCCTTTCTTATAATATAAACATGCGTAGTGCAGTTTCAATTGTCAATGATTCTAAAGAAGACGTTACTTTGTACAAATGATAAGCCAATTCTATGTGCAAAGAGTATTTTTTGTCTAGAAATTCATGATCCTTCATTTTATCACACATATAATCATATTTATTGGTGTTATAGTTTAGTTAATGATCGAAAACGCATGTAAATAATAAGCATTGGAGGTGCTCGCAGTGTTGATGGCCGGCTAATTGATGGAATGATGGCTTGAAACATATATATTACTAGCGTGCAGCATGTGGAACATAGGCCAGTGCATCAGTTGATTAATTGCATTAACTATTTATTGGTCATTTATTTTAAGAGAACAAAAAAAAAAGATGAGAAAAACAAATAGGAGAGAATGACAATTGAAAAACATTTGGTAGCAAATATTTAATTCACATGCATTTTCTTTTATGATTATTATATTAAATGTATTTTTTAAAATATAAATAATACTTTCATATATTATATTCTCATTATTCATTTGTTTTCTACTTATTAACAGAGAACTCAAGCAAAAACATTTTTTAATATTTTAATAATTATACTTATCTATAAATATAAATACATATGTTTATACCCAAATGAATGACTTCTTTGACTCGTCCATTTTATTTACTGCCGTTGATGCTAACAGAAGAAAGCGAAAACAAAAAAAAAACAAATTTTTGACAAAAAAAAATATATATACAAATATGAATTTACAATAAAAGCAGCAAGCAAGCCAACACACGTCCACACCTTCACCTGATACATTCAATAACCCAATGAATTTAATCATTTTGAATGCCAAAGTACACACACTTCCACACACACACATATACACACCGAATCGAATACACTACAGTCCACCCTTCCCATACACATTTTGCAAAATGTTGCCGCCTATTCGCTTTGCCGCTGCCCAAAAGTAGGCAACACATTTTGGTGCTTTCAAAGCGCCAGTTGAGCTTCCATAAGCTTGCTGCACCGTTACATTTAACTTTAGCGCTGCTTCCACTGCACAACAAAACACAGTTGCTGCCAACATTATGATACTTACAAATATAATTATTTAACTACCATGTTTCGAACTATAGTTTCACCTGCATTCAAAACTGAAGTTCAGAGCATGTTTCTATTAACACAAAAATTAAACAATAAAAAACAGAGAGGCTCCATGAATAGAAAACCTTTTATATATAATTATTTTGGTTTTCATTACAAACCAATAAAAGTTCTTTGATTTTATTTTTTTTGATTGTTCTTAGAAGTTATTAACTTAACTGCATGCGCAACTAAGCTAAGTATTTATTAAAATTTTAACTTGACTTTACTTTCGACAATGTTGCTTTTGTTTTGTAGCTGTTTGCATTTTAATTCAATTGCTAATTTATTTTCGACTACACTTTAGCCTTGTTTACTTAATATTTTAGTATATAATCGTTTTAATAATGTGTAGTATTTTGCGAATGCTTCTTCAGTAGTCAAAAGTCGATCGCTATTCATCCTAACAGTTATAAAAGTAATTGTAATTACTTAAAATTATTATTAGTACTTAAATTAAATATTGAATCGCTGAGAAATGAATGCTTAACATTTGTATTGGAACAAATTCGTGCTTACATAAAACTATGAAATCCACAAATAAAATATATGTATATTACATAATTTTTTTTATGAACGTAGTCAAAAGTGGCGCTGTAAAACTATTGAAAGTCAAACAGACTATAGAATTGAGTATACACACTTTATTTCAGTCAACAATCGAAAGAATTAATCGATAGTCGCAATAATCGATTTAAACGGACAACGATATTTTAGTAGCACACTCGAGTGGTGTGTCAGTTATAACAATAAGCGACTACAACAATTACAATCTTAAGTTTCAAGTCTTTTGAGGTTGAGCAAATAAGTTCTCATACCGTTTTGACTAAATACTCGTTCTTTGTTTTAGTAGTTAGTTCGAGCGTGCACCGAGTAGCTTAGAATATCTCATTTATAGTGGAACTGCTTTAAGTAAATTAACGAAAATGTCTCTAGAGTATCTCAAACTCATTCTTAAGGCACCTTACTTAATAATTCTAATGAGTTAATGAATTGAAGTAACTCGTAAGGAAATGAGAATACTAACATTGTATTTTACTTCTTTTTATGAAAAGCGCTCAAATTAAAAGCCTCTCTCTTTTTCGAACGCACACGTACTTACTTACATACACACTCACACTTACAATCACACTCACACACCTACACACACAGCCAACCACCCATACACCCACAACCACAAACTGCGCGTGAGTGTTTGATTCCATTGATTCCGTTTTGTTTAATCTGAACAAGCTAACGAATAACTTCCAATGCAATGAAGCTTCAAAAGAAAATCAAAATAAAACCGATAATTATCGGCATATATAATATTATAATCAAATACTTTCATACAGAACTACGAAGCTCGATCGTATAAAAATCTGCAAAAAATAAACAAACAGAAAACAAAAGAAGAAAATTTGCTAATCTGGCTGAGTCAAAGTTGGTCAAATCACAACTAATAACAAACTTTTGTATGGTTCAGTCTCCGTTTACTATTTCCCAACAGAGGACGATGACGAAGATGGGCCGACATTCAAAGACAGGGCGCTCGAAGTGATACTGAAAGGCATCGATGTGTTTTGTGTATGGGACTGCTGCTGGGTTTGGTTGAAAATTCAGGAATGGGTCTCACTTATTGTGTTCGATCCATTCGTTGAGCTCTTCATAACGCTATGCATTGTTGTGAATACTATGTTCATGGCAATGGATCATCACGACATGAACAAGGAAATGGAACGTGTGCTGAAAAGTGGCAATTATGTGAGTATATCGTTCACATAAACATTTTTTTACACTTTGTGACTCACTTTACGATAACTATGCCCGTTGCAGTTCTTTACCGCCACTTTTGCGATTGAGGCGACTATGAAACTGTGTGCTATGAGTCCCAAATACTATTTCCAGGAAGGTTGGAACATCTTTGATTTCATCATTGTTGCCCTCTCGCTGCTCGAGCTGGGCCTCGAGGGCGTCCAGGGCTTATCCGTATTACGTTCGTTTCGTTTGGTAAGCACTTACTAGATATTGAATCTCTTTTTATGCTCGTGAATAATTCAAGTTAGCTGAGGAATTATGGTAGCTTTACATTGGGAATACGTATGCGATTAATATACATCTAACAACTATTTTAGTATGTATACCTTTTACAAACATATACTAACTTACTGATCTCAACTCAAATGCCGTGTAACATACTAGTAACGTGTACTTCTTCAAATCCGATACAATATACCTGTAATCCGTTACCTATTTACTTTCTAATCCACACCACACACACACACACACACACACACATACACATACACACACTTAAACGCTAATATTACCCATGTCCTGCCAATTTACAGCTGCGTGTATTCAAATTGGCCAAATCATGGCCAACGTTAAATTTACTCATATCGATTATGGGTCGCACTGTCGGCGCTCTGGGCAATCTGACCTTCGTCTTATGCATTATAATCTTCATATTTGCGGTAATGGGCATGCAGCTGTTTGGCAAAAACTACACAGGTATTATAGTATATGCCCAAACGTATCTAAAATCCGAATTAACGAAAAAAAACGATCAAAACACAATTACCTCCAAACAAAAGCCAAAAACCACAGCAAACAATCGCAAGTTTTTTTAAGCGTGCAACAAACATAATTTTTTTTAATACTACTACTCGTACCAAGCATTTTCCTAGTACAACTTCTTTTTACTCCAAGCTAACTAATTCTCTGATATTTGCTTTTGTTTTTGTTTTTGTTTTTTTTTGTTTTGGCAAACTAAACTTTAAATTGAAATAGCAAATAGCTAAGTCCACTTGATATCAAAATTCGACAATTGACAACCCGAACTAAACAAATAGCAATGCTTTGGGCACGGTTTTAACATTTCGATTTTCAAGTTAATACAGTGCTTCGCATTTTTGAATTCCTAAGCGTTACAACAAAAACAAATACTGATTGACAAAATTCTATATAGTTTTAATGTGAGAGCACCAAATGCTTTTTTTTTTAAGCGTACTTTGTGTTCCTCACTGGGCTCCAAATCTACATGCAATACGGTTTTTTGTAAGAGGTGCATATGGTGTTCACAAAAACACGGCGCACGGCATATAATTATTACATACATACTTAATAACTTACTTAATTACTTGTAATAGGTTAAGAATAATAGCTATGCATAGTGATATTGTACTTATTAACATACATATGTGATGCCAGTTGTTAGAAGGAATGAATGAATGATAGAAGGAATGGTTGAAGAATGAAACAATCATGCACAGCATTCAAGTTGTCGAAACAATTATTTGCTGTTCAGGATCTACAACCGAACTACGGTCGCATTCGTAGTTAAAATGTATTCATATTAACGGGTTTTTTGCATTTCTTAACATAATGCTACATAAATTTAACTATTTTTTTATATTCCTAATGCTTTGCCCGGCTTACAAACCAAAAATAATAATACTACTACTAATACTACTTATAATAATAATTCGAACAATAATGATGGCAATCAATAAATCAACATTTCATACGCAAATTGCAAATCAATCAAATTGAACGAACAAAACCCTAAATCGCCTAATCAAAAACAAACTGAACTAACACTAAAAACCAAACCAAACCAATCACTGCCAACATATCCAACAATCCATTAAAAAATTCAAAAAATAATCGAAATCAATCAATCGAAATCAATCAAATTCATAATGCATATTGTAATATGCAGCTGCGTGTTTTCAAATTGGCCAAATCTTGGCCAACACTTAATTTACTCATTTCGATAATGGGCCGCACCATGGGCGCTTTGGGTAATCTGACCTTTGTACTTTGCATTATCATCTTCATATTTGCGGTGATGGGAATGCAACTGTTCGGAAAGAACTATCATGGTAAGTAAACCATCAGTCAATCAATCGCTGCCTTTGACGGCTTACGGCTTCTATCGATGTGCATTTGAAACGTTTATCGTTTATCGCTTATCGTTTCGTCTCATGTCGTTATCGTGTTTAGTTTTATCGTTTATTAAGCTCTAAATTCGAAATGTGTGTGTATGTAACTATATATATATATATATATATATGTATATATTTTATAGGTTTGATGATTTCCCATCTGCTTTATTATCTGTATAATGCTTAATTTAACGTTATGCTTATTATTATTGATAAGCACATGTACTCTTTAAATACAATTACTTCGGTTAACAGCTAACTGATTATAACTTATCAAAAAATGTTCAATACAAATTTTTTTCACTCTTCCAATTTTATTTTCAAGTCAGTGAATTACTATTAGTTATCAATTTGCACAATTCAATTGAATCTAAACTGAAGTTATTGCAATATATTTTTTTTTATGAATAAATTCTAACGTTAATTTATATGTAAGCTTGTGTGTGTTATACGTGTCGCGGCAGAAGCCAAAAATATTACTTAAACGCAAATTTTAAGTTTATTGTCTTGTTTTGAGTTTCGTAACTTTAAATTGAGTGCAGAAAATCTCGCAAAATACTAAAACTAAATGAAAATCACACGAAAAAATGTTGTCCGTTGTTGAGTTCGCTTTGTCCGTTTATAAAAGAAAAATCAGCTAAGATCATCATTTAAGTATTTGCGCTGCATAATGTTTAAGTTGAGTTGAGCGTTGGGTCCTATTGCCGCCTGGCTGGCGATGCCGTTGGCTGATTCTGATTTCTGTAAGTACTAGAGTGCAGCGAGCAACAAAACTTTTATCTTGCTTTACATTTTCTCAATGCTCTCTCTCTCGCTCTACTTTTTCTAATCTTTTTGCTGTTTCGTAATGTACCATACAATATAGTATAAAATACAAAAAAAACAAAATGCAAATCTGCAACTTGGCTGCGTTCTTTTGTAGCGTAAGGGCAGAAAGCGATTTGTTTATGATTTTGTTTAGTTAAGTTACGTTTTTTTTTATATTTTTATATATTATTTACATTGTTATTTTGGATTCAACTTGAATCGTATTTTTTTAAGCACTGTTTATGGGTGCTGCCGCCACTTTGCACACGCTTTCTGTCTGTGGCTTTTGTATTTGAACAAACATGCAAACAAAAAAAACAAATTCAATAATAACAAATCCAATCCGAATCGACGTATTTGTATCCGTATTACCTTAAAATAATCATATGTGATACTAACACATTTGTCCATTCGCTACACAATAGATCACAAAGATCGTTTTCCGGATGGCGATCTGCCGCGCTGGAACTTCACAGACTTCATGCACAGCTTTATGATCGTGTTCCGTGTTCTTTGTGGAGAATGGATCGAGTCCATGTGGGACTGTATGTACGTGGGCGATGTCTCCTGCATTCCATTCTTCTTGGCCACCGTTGTTATCGGCAATCTTGTGGTAAGTATGGATAGCAAAAGCGATCCAATAAACCAACGAACGACGAATATATACGAATGACGAATTATTATTATTTATGCGCAGGTTCTTAACCTTTTCTTAGCCTTGCTTTTGTCAAATTTTGGCTCATCTAGCTTATCAGCACCGACTGCCGACAATGATACCAACAAAATAGCTGAGGCCTTTAATCGCATTGGTCGTTTTAAAAGTTGG
Organism: Scaptomyza tumidula; assembly: GCA_035044465.1. Taxonomy (NCBI): domain Eukaryota; kingdom Metazoa; phylum Arthropoda; class Insecta; order Diptera; family Drosophilidae; genus Scaptomyza; species Scaptomyza tumidula. Next base: position 52,031 of record JAWNNW010001113.1, read on the forward strand.
GTTAAGCGTAATGTTGCTGATTGTTTCAAGTTAATACGTAACAAATTGACAAATCAAATAAGTGATCAACCATCAGGTGAGAGGATCAACCAGATCAGTTGGATTTGGAGCGAAGGTTTTTATCCACTTGTTTTCAATTACTAAACTACTTTTAATTATATAATATGTAATAAGAATAACTATATATATATTATTCATGATATATGTATACATATATATATAAACTATACATATGTTTATATACATATATAGAATTGCGTATATTAGCGTTAACGTTAACTTCAATACATAATTGGCCAAAAATTTACATGTTCTAGTTTAGTCAAAAACCCAATTCGTCTAAGACTTTTAAATGTTATTAAATGTTCCTAGCTGACAATTTGCAAAATCGAAATCAAAACAAAAAAACAAAAAAATAAGCCCAACCAAACCAAACCAAAACAATCCAAACCAAAGAAATTCTCTTTAGTTAGTTCTCCACTTTTTCCCTCCATTCCAATATCAACCTTTCATTAAAAACTACGGTCTCTAAGTACTACTACTAGAGCAAATATTGATAAGCAAACAAAATTATAGACATATGTATGCAACAAAAGAATATAATCAAATTAAATCGAATACAATCAAGTCAAATCTCGATCGCGATCTCGATCTCATCTCGTTATGTCATTTGAAATTAACGTGTTTTGTTTTCAAAAAGTTAACATTCGATTTGAACATAATTGTTGTTGTTCAAACCTCCCAAACAAACAAAAAATCTCTATGCATATATGTACATATGTGTATACTAAATATGTATGTATTTGTACATTAACTCGTTCCTTTGTACTCGTATGTATGTATGTATGCATCGGGGGCATCAAGAATTGCGCCGAGTGTGACATTTCCGCTCACTTCATATTACTTACTACCTGTGTTAATTGACCTATCTACCAATATAAAATAGATTCGTAGATTCATAATCTTAGCGTTAGTATTGCGTATTTAGTGCGTATTTAGCAAAAGTCATAGTATATACATACATCTATATATATATATATATTATATATATATATATATATATATAAATAAATTTTTCTTAGTACATCTTTCAATTTTCAACTTGTACTCGTCGCTCTTGTTACCTTTTCTACCCGTTACTATTTTATTTATTTTTCTATCCGCCCTAAAGTATATTAATATTAATATAAATATTCGTTCTCGTTCTCGTTGCGCTACCTTATTTCATAACTTCATATTCATATACGTATGTGCATATGAATTGACATGGATATGTACAAATATACATATACATATGTATATATACATATATGTGTACGCATCTGTATATAGATATGTATATTAACTTGTAAAGCAAGCAGTTAGAACTGATCGTATTCGTATTTTGGGTAACACCCATTCACAATCTATTCACATAAAACAACTAGTGTCAAGTTTTGGTTAACAATCGATTGCATTAATCCCACATCCTTTGTACTTTACAAAAAAAAATAAATAAATTCAATAGCAAAAAATTAGCACACGAACAAATTTGGTAATTTTCAAGGTCCTCGATTTAAAAATATTAAAAAAAAACATTTATGCGAATTGCCAACGGTTAACATAAAAATAATCACAAAAAAATTAATAATAATAATATCAATAGAAATATGAATTTTTGATACTAGATGCCATTTGCAAACAATGCGAAAATATATTTGAAATACCCATTGTAAAAAAAAATTATATAATTTGAAAGTAAAACAGTGGATTTGATCCTTCAAAGTGTTACGAAACTTTTCTTTTTCGATATTATTGTTGTCTGTGTATATTGTATATTGTATATGTATGGAATTATTTTTTTGTAAAACATAAAACAAAATATCGCTAGCACTTAAATTGTATTCTTTAAGTTGTATTTTATGTAAAATTAGTGCGTATGTAAAAATCATGTTTATCCAAAAGCCAGACTTAAGACCACATTACCACACCCAGAGAAAAAACCGTACGAAAATCAAAAAGAAAATAGTTCATTTTAGTAAATTCAACTATGTATAAAACACGTTGATTCAACTTAAAATAACGAATATGAAATATATTTTCATCAAAGTGCATGCACCTGCAATCAATATCCGTGCACTTTAAATTGAGGTGCCATGTTTATTTAAATTTTTCAAACTAACTATATTTAATTTAACTATGCACGCATATTTCAAAATTACCATTTTCAAATAATTTGTTGTATTCAAAACCACCACAGAATATTCAAACAACTATCATAGTATGAACAAGTATGATCAGTTTTATAATTTAGAGCAGACATCTAGTTCCGTCTCAAAGCTTTGTCGTTTAACATCAGAACTAAGGGCGGTCGAGTAGCTCACAGCGTAAAGGGTTGGTTACATCCCCGACTAATTGTGACAAAATCCGCGGCTATGGGTACAACAAATGCCAACCCGCAGTCAGTACGGCTTCTTAAGGCCAATCAAAAAAACATCCATGGTGAATACGCAATTTGTTAAATGCAAGTTAGTTTGAGACATTGAAAAATGCGCCAATACAACAAACCGAAAAATGGTTTAAACAACTGGGTTGTGTTTAATACATAACTTGAAAACCTATAACTTACTAACTTACTACGAAACATAGCTAAGGCACTTGCAAGGTTATCGAGGTATTCGTATTCGGTAAATTTGATTTGATTTCTTTTCATTCTATTTCTAGCATTTTGCAAAGTTAGATTCGTACATCTAACGTTTCTAGAAGACCATGCAACCATATAAAAACAAGTAAGAAGGCTCTAGTCGAGATATCCCGACTAGAGGATACCCTGATCCCTATACTTTCCGCGTACAGTCAGTGCTTGCAAGTATGTGTTTGTGTGTGTACGTGTATACTGCATACTGCAGGCTGCATACACAACTTCATTGTCCCATATCTCCGGTGTTTATTATCCGATTTCGATAAATTTCACAGATTGTCATTATTCTGTTTTATAATTCAAATTGCATCTCAAAGTTTTCAAAATTCAAGATTTTTTTGTTATCGATCCCATGTGTATATCGGAAACGGGAAGAGTTATCGAAAATCGGAAACAAACTTGTACTGCCTAAGGATTAGGCGAGCTTAAGTTCCAAATCTGGAGTCTCTAGCTCTTATAGTCTCTGAGATCGACGCGTTCATACATACGGACAGACGGACAGACGGACATGGCTATATCGACTCGGCTTTCGATGCTGATCAAGAATATATATACTTTATGGGGTCGGAGATGCTTCCTTCTACCTGTTACATACTTTTGCACAACTTCATTATACCCTTTTTCCCATTTTTAATGGGATCAGAGTATAAAAATTCGAATGTCACACATAGCTTTGAAGTATCTGAGATGTTTAAATGAATATATGCATATTTGAATTAAGTTTGAATATATTGGAATTAAGTATTTTTTAATATTAAAATGTTGATATTACTATTTCGTTGTATTCTTGATTTAATGTGTGCACATGTCAAGCTAAGCATATTCATATTTAATGCTAAATCATTCACGAAAACAGTTGGATTCACCATGTATATGCTTATTTCTACTACGTTTTTCTCTGGGTGCAACTATTAGTACTACCAAAAAAAAAAAAAAAATAAAATTTACATCACTTAAAGTATAAGACTGGCTTCTGGATAAGACTGTAAAGCATTCGGACCTGTTTCATTTTGTTATCGACAATTAGATCATCCACCATCTTTAGCGATCAGCCTCATCGCACTCTGCAGCTCTTTCTTTGGGAGCCCGATTAACAAATAGTTTATCGATATGCGTTGTTCACTGTTGTGTTGTTTTGGGGCGTACCAATTTGGTATGTTCTCCAACGTGCGTTTTCTCAACTGAGCTGTTATCGAATTTGATCGATCGGTTTAGAAAACGCCACATCTACTATGTGTGTGATGTGTTTTGTGTTTATGCTAATATGTGTCGTAAAAAAACATATGATCCCAATCTGATATTAATCGCATAATTATCTTTATTCTTTTCATTTATGTATTTTGGCTTGTCATGATTAAATTATACACATATATATATGTTCATCTATATATATATATATATATTATAAAAAATTAAACGTATTGCATTGGCCAACAAATTAAACAACGCATCAAACTCTATCATATTGCTGAATCGACAAAATCAAAACCATAAAAATAATAATCAAATGAATAACAACAACAACAACAACAACAACAATGACAACAAAAACAACAACAACAACAAAATAAAAACAACAACAATCAAACAAAACAAAACAACAAATCTTTAATGCGAACGGCAACTGCTTGTACTGAATTCGTGTGAATTCGTTCGTTTTATGATTTCCATCATCACCCATACATGTACAACCATATATACGTATATACATATAAACACATATGCTATATATGCTATATATGCCATATCTATATATTATGTAACATGTACATATCGAAAATTAAATGTCTATAACGAAATGCAAAATTCGGATACGAAAGGCAAGGGCGTTTGTCGTTGTATATCTGCAGAGCATGGCGACAACGAATTGGAGCTGGGACACGACGAGATCCTCGCTGACGGCTTGATCAAAAAAGGCATTAAGGAGCAGACACAGCTGGAGGTAGCCATTGGTGATGGCATGGAGTTTACGATACACGGCGACATGAAAAACAATAAGACGAAGAAATCCAAATATCTAAATAATGCAACGGTAAATAAGACAACTCGAATTTAAGTTAAATACCATTCAAGTTGCAATTACAATTAAGTATCATGCGCGCATATATTGACATAGACTTATGTATTTTATAATAATATACATACATACATAAGTGTACATACACACATACATATACGATGTGGGCTTTTACAAAATTGTTGATTTATTGTTATTAACGTGTATTAATAATACACAAGTTCAACTTGAAATTTTTCAATACAAACTATAAACTTCAATGATATACCACATAAAATTCTCAAGTTTCGCGTAACGTTAAGATCTTTTTTCTTTTTTCCTACAACTCTGCGACTGCTATCTTACTTTCCGAAAAATTACTAAAGACTGTTATATTCACTTTAATTCTCACTACTCAAGAGTTTTGGTACACAAATATACAAATGTATTTTTTGATAAAAATATAACGAATTTTCGAACAACATAAAATGTCAAAACGTGATATGGTGATTAATTGGATATTGTGAACGCTATTATGTCTCGGCTAACAATAATAGTACTGGACAAGAAAAAATACACTCTGATTTCAGAGCAGGGCATATTCGTATATATATATTTCACAAACACTACATGTATGTATGTATTTTAATATATGTTTGTACATGTCAACTATGTTTCGTGTGAAATTTTTAGAACAATTACTATTACCTACATAATATGTATGTATTTTATGATTATATAGATACTTATACTAATTTATTAACGACAACAAATTGATTTATATTATTTATTCATTTCCTTTTCGTTCATATATTTGTTTTCTTTTACATATAACTGTCTATATGTGTACTGTTATGTATGTATATTCCACAATCAAATCAACAAAAAAACAAACAAAAAAAAAAAATAATTATAATGATAACTAAACCAACCAATCCAACCAACTGAACCCGACACTTGAACCGAAATCGTTCCAAAATATATATATAAAAAAAAACAAAATATATATAAATATATATATATATATATATATATATACATATATATATATATAAATAACTATACAGATGATTGGCAACTCAATTAACCACCAAGACAATAGACTGGAACACGAGCTAAACCATAGAGGTTTGTCCTTACAGGACGACGACACTGCCAGCATTAACTCATATGGTAGCCATAAGAATCGACCATTCAAGGACGAAAGCCACAAGGGTAGCGCCGAAACGATGGAAGGCGAGGAGAAGCGCGATGCCAGTAAAGAGGATTTAGGTCTCGACGAGGAGCTAGACGAGGAGGGCGAATTGGAGGAGGGCCCACTCGACGGTGATATCATAATACATGCAAATGACGAGGATATACTTGACGAGTATCCAGCTGATTGCTGCCCCGATTCGTACTATAAGAAATTTCCAATCTTAGCCGGGGACGATGATTCGCCATTCTGGCAAGGATGGGGCAATTTACGACTGAAAACTTTTCAATTAATTGAAAATAAATATTTTGAAACAGCTGTTATCACTATGATTTTAATGAGTAGCTTAGCTTTGGTAAGTCAACTACAACTACTAAAAAAAAAAATTTTTAAAAAAAACACCAATTTTGCTAAAATATTTTTGCCATTTCGAATTGTTGAAATATGCAATTTGAAATCTCACAAAAATAATTTACCAACTATAATCAAAATAATTAAAACAAGTAAAAAAAAAATATATAGTAGTTTATCAAGCCTTGCTTAAACTTTACCAAAGTTGATTGCTTCATTGTTTTAATTTCTTTATGGTTTATTATTTGACTCTAGAGTCAATTAGATTTTGATAGTGCAGCATAGTTTAGCCTAGTATAAATGTTTTTACCATACATACATTTACAACAAAAAAAATAGATATATATTTGTATTATTTATATTATATTTATTAATTTTCTACTCTTACTGATGGCAACATACATATTTTACATTGCTTTATGCCTATTTGCTTCTGGTCCCTAAAGAAAATTTATTTGATGTGATCAGTTAATGATTTAAGATTAATTCTACATTTTTATATATATATGCCAGCAAGCCAGCCAGCCAGCCAGCTTGTTGCTATCAGTAGAGATTTAATTAAATTGACTTAACTTTCGTTTGGATTAAAATATTAATAGTGTTAAATGTAGATAAATGAGCCTTAACAACATTCACTTTTGGCTTAAGCTTAGGCACACTTCAGTCAAACGGTTTGTGTCTTTGCTTATTTCAAAAGTGCACTCACTAATCTTTGAAGATCAATTGGACACAACGGCACAAAATGAATTTGAGGGCTTTTGTGTAGCTTTAGCGTTAGCTTATTGTGTTAGACGCTTATGCGTATTATTTCAAGAATTTTGTCTTCAATTTCTTTGAAAATTTTTCTTTACCTGCGTTTGACTTTGATTTGTCCGTAAAAGAAGAAAAAGACACAAAACAAAATTAACAAAGTTGCCTATTTTCTTGCGTAACACAAATAAAAATATATATATACAAAAAAAAAATTCAAAAAAACAACAATAAAAACAAAACAAGTATGATAAAATAATGTTAATAATAAAACAAAAAAAAACAAAAAGAAGTTTAGATACCGTAATATGAGTAAAGCCTGTACAAAAGGGCTGCACATACTTAATTACCATATTGCTTATGATTATCTAGCTTCTTATATTACTGCTTCTAGATACATTTTGTATGTACTTGTATTGCTTTTCTTTTACAAATAATATCCATAAAATGCCCCCTCCATCCTCAACGCTCAACGCTCAACGTAACGCAAACAGGCTTTAGAAGATGTACACCTGCCACAAAGGCCCATACTGCAGGATATTTTATACTATATGGACAGAATATTTACGGTTATATTCTTCTTGGAGATGTTAATCAAGTGGTTGGCACTTGGCTTCAAAGTGTACTTCACGAATGCGTGGTGCTGGCTTGATTTCGTTATTGTCATGGTAAGTTCTCATGTTGGCCGAGTAGAAATGCCTTCGACTCTCTCTTACTTTTAATTTACTTATCACGAACCGAATCGGAAACAATTATCGACTTTTTATCTTAAACAAAAACGTTCACATTTTTAAACAATATTCAATATAGAAACGAACCACAAGGTTAAAAACAAAAAAAATTCTAACAAAACCAAAAAAAAAAATAATAAAGTTTTACACTGACTGACCATTGGACAGTATTGTATATGTTGAAAAAAAAAAAACTGAAAATGTAAATGATTTTTATTTTTGCTTTAAACTTCGTACATATAAAGAAATAGATTTTCGATGCTGCACACAAATTATGTTACGGTTAGCAGTTAGGAGATTTACATGTGTATAAAACACATACTATATTACGTAGTATTATTTAAAATCAAAGCCCGTTAGCAGCCATGTATAAAGAGACCTTGTTGCTATATTAGAATATAACAGTTTTAGCCAATTTAGTTAGTCATTTATTTAGTTTAGACTAAGCATAATTTACAACTCGCACATACTCTTAACATAATATATATATGTAGATACATACATATATATATATATATACATATATATATATGTGTCTTAGATCATTTCAATTCAACTTGAAGCTTAAGTTTGCAATTAATATTCGTATTTTTCATATTTTTTGTTTTAAGTTTGATTTCAATTTGTGTTTTGGTTTTGGTTTGAATGGTACTTTCTGAAGCTGTTTATGCTTTAATACAAACATAATTGTACTTTTGGTTATGTTATAATGGTCGTTTAGCTGTCGCTAATTAATTTGGCTGCGGTGTGGTCCGGAGCCGACGATGTGCCCGCCTTCCGCTCGATGCGGACCCTACGCGCTTTGAGGCCATTGCGCGCCGTTTCGCGATGGGAGGGCATGAAAGTAAGTAGTGTCCACTCGAACTATCTTCTTCTCTCTCACTCTCTTTCTCTATGTTCACAGACACACACACACACACATACACAAATAACTCTCTCTCTCTCTCTCTCTCTCTCTTTCTCTGTCTCTATGCATTTTCTTTCGCCTTCTTCTCGTACATACATATGTATATCTGTGTCTAACGCTCTCTCTCTCGCTCTTTTCTCTTGTGTTTGTGTGCGTGTGTGCGTGCGTGAACATTCATTTATGTATGATTGTATGTATGTGTATGTGTGACCTCAAACTGCATATACATATGTAAATCTATGTGTACAAATAAATGTTGTGACATATTATAACTAATTAAACAACTTCCTTATACTATCTTATACTCGTTAAAATCACTGGGAGTCTTACTTCTACTATCTGTGTTGCGCGCTCTTTTTCTCTGTGCATCTTGCTGTTGTGCTGCTTACTTTCTGTTCCTTACTGTGTGTTTTGTGTAGCAAGCTGCACAAAACGAAATTATTTATAGTATAGTGCCGATCGTATTTGTTCTGCTGCAGCAGTTTTAACTCTTATACTTCTGCTGCATCAGTTATCGCTCTCTTCTACAAAACTTCTGCTCCATGTATACATACAATATACATAATCTGTCTTTCAGTGTGTTTGCGTGTGTATGTATGTGTGTGTGTGTGTGTGTGTGTATGAGTGTATGTGTTTCTGTATGTTTGCTGTTATATATATATAGTACATTTTTGTATTTTTGTTATCAGCTGTTGTTTACCTGTGTTTAATACCAAACAATTGTTTACACTGCGCTTAGGGCGGCGCTATGCTAACGGTTATACCAGCCAGTATGTACAGTTTTTCTGTTCTTTTGTGTTTTTTTTTGTGTTATTTTATCATTGTACCTAACCACAATAAACCAGCAATATATATTAAATATCTTCATTACATATAATGATATATGTATGACAATTGTGTATTATACTAGTTTAACCGTAATAACAATAATATACAATTTTTCATATATGTATGTTTGTATGTATGTATACCTTTGCTTCTTTTTGTAAGCCCCAGCGCTGTACTATGTAGGTGGTATTAAAAAAAGAAGCTTTTCCCATGTCTACATTCATTCATGTACTCACTTTTTATATATTGACTAACATACACCATATATATATAAATAAATGTATGTTTTATGTACATTTGAATCAATAATAAACGTTGCTGCTGTGACGCTTTAGCTTTGTACATTATGTATTTATACTGTCATACTGTTAATACTTTAAAACATACATATAAATATTGGACAACTACTAGCGTCAAACTCAGACATTAGACTTTAGGCTAGTTAAGTCATAAGGTATAACAGTTGTGTTATATATTTTTAATATAGTACTACTTATACTGTATTTAATTAAGCAAAAAACGTACTTGCTAAACCATTCAACACTTACGTGTATGTATGTTTGTTGGCGTACATTTATAGTACTATTTGTAAAGATCTCAGAAATCAAATCGTGATCATTGTAACATCCTGATTAAATAGCTCCCTTACTCTCCCACAAATAAGTACCCCGATTAGCGTGTAGCGATTATAGTAGTAGCATTTAATAATATACTATATCTACCATATAAATACACAAGAAAAGGACTAAAGCCCGAAATACAATAACCGTAACCCGAACCCGAACCCGACCCGAACCCGACCCGAACCCGACACCAAGACTAAGTTCCATAGCGGCACCAATTAATTATTATCTTTATATGTCTATCGATAAGATATTGATAACAATTTAATCGCAAAGCACCACCACTGTACCTTCTCGACTTAAAGGGTCGTCTAGTGTAAAAAGAAAGCAATAACCCCAGTTGTTATTTTTTTTCATATATCTCTATATATAAATGTATATTTCTCCTACTGTATATAACTACGACATACATATGTATTATGTTATTGGACACCCCTCCTAGAAACGACTGTCGAATACAAGTGCAATTGTTAGCATTTGACAAATTTTGACAAAATACGCAGTGGTGGCAGTGTTTTACTTAAATACAAGCCGCAAAAAAGAAAGAAAAATCCTGTGACAATTGTGTCACCGCTTGGTCGATGGGCAATATGCTATTGAAAAACTGGTTTCATGTTTCCAAACCCGAACCAAGCAGGCAAGCATGATTTTGTGTGTACCTACCAACCAGCCAATCAACTTCACGAACCGAACCGAACCGAACCAATCGAGTCCGGCAGCAAAGTTTGAGCAAAAATGTGTCAATATAAAGGCAAATACCAAAAGTTTTATTTAATAATCCACTTTTGAAACTCATTATCTAACAACAAAACCTAGTAAAATGTCGCACGGCTACACAATAGACCAAAAGGCTATGCAAACGCCATTGCTTTAATCAATCACACACACACACACACACTCACACAAGAAAGTACCCCTTGCTAAAGATCAATTCCATAAATGTAACCATAATTGTAACGGTAACTGTAACTCGAACTGTGTAACTCTAGTTAACCATATTCATAAGAAAAATCATTTTGGTTCTTATTGTGTTTTTTTTTTAAATATTTTTTGTGCCATTTGGCGTTTGCATGTCACATTCGTCCATTGTGAAGTCCCAGTGCGACTGTTAATGGGTCAAAAAAATATTTTTTTTTTACAAAATTTCCAGTTAATAGGTGTGTGTGTGTAGTCTCAATGTTTATAGGGTGGTTAGGAACAACAGCAGTTATCCAAAGTTCACGCAGATCAACTGGCACATACACACAAAGGCTCCTCTTCTACTCTTATACCCATTCGAAGTACCTCCTAACAGACCTTTGTTCTAGCTACACATTTAACAGTCCACTCTTATACTTCTTACTTGCCCTGTATATCTTGAGTGTTGTGTAATCTCCTGCAAGTTGTGTTGTCTCGAATGTTCACATACCCTTCAGCGGTACATGTACCTGTCCATTTGTAGCGTATACTTTAACACTAAAGCTACTACATGCATCCCACCAACAACAACAACAACAACAGCAGCAGCAATATGAAGTATTTACTTTTAATACTCGGCATTTATGTTTTACTGTTTATCTACATACATACATATATACTATGTGTTAACATGTTTCGTTTGTGTGCGTGTATCAGTCTTATATTTATTTAGCTAACTTAATACCTGTTGTATGTGTTTTGCAAGTACAAGATCAAACAAACAATATATATTTATATACAAATAATACTTAAATATCATAAAACTAGGCTACCACATAAGTTATCTGATTAAGTCTAAGCAATTAACGAGCTAAATATTGAGGCTTAACCGCAAATTCAAGTAAGTTTCCCATTAGGTCTGCTCAGCCATTGTGTACCAAAGAGTACAGAGTAGAAGCAATTTGCAGCAGCTAACTTATAAAAAAAAACGCTTATTTCAGTTAAGTATGTATGGTATTTTAAATAATATGAGTTTAAAACAAGTACAAGTACGACAGGACTAACACGAACCCAACTTAACAGTTAACAGTACCCCGAAATAAAAATAAACCGGAAAAAAGTACAAAAAATTTTGGTTAAGCATTGCTTTTGTTTTTTTTCTTTTTAAACAAAAATTGAAAGTTCGAAAACAAAACACTTACATGTATCGTATCTACAAAACTTAAAACAAAACCAAACAAAAAAAAAACAAAAATAAATTTAAATAAATTGTTAAACTTGGCACTATTCGAACTATATCGAAACTAGGTATCGCTTATCAACTTCGTTGCTTCACTTGTTGGAGCTGGTGGTATTCAAGCCTTCAAGACTATGCGAACGTTAAGAGCACTGAGACCACTACGTGCCATGTCCCGTATGCAGGGCATGCGGGTACGTACTTTCATACATTCAAACAATACCAAATACAAAATACAAAATAAAACAACAACCAAACAACCAACCAACCAAACAGCAATCTTTCACAAACTACATTCCAATATCATCCATTCAGTATCAAAGTTTATTCAAATATTCACAGCGCAAATCATATTTTCAATAACAGAAACAAAAGCATCTGCATTTGGCTGCAGTTGCAGTTGTGTACACACTCTTATACGCGCTGCTGTGCTACTCTTATACATACTCATGTCACACCAAACAAGCGAATAACCGCCAGACACACCCATATACTATCAACAATAAACCAATCAAAATCTCAAACTCTTAACTAGTTAATTATAACCATCAACTGTATTTAGTCGAAATCTTAGAAAAAACTTTAAATATCAATTAAAAAAAAAAACAAAAACATATATACTAAAAAATACATACAACAAACTTAAAATTAATAATTTAATGGCAGCAGATAATTTTGTTTCTTTGTTAATGGTACGTTAATGAATTTTGTTTAGAATGCATCCCTTAATTATTGACAGATTAGATCAACATATTTGTAAAACTTTTGTTTTTATTTTTTTGTTAATACCGAACACCGTTTTCTTATATCTATTGCTTTAAACAACATTTACTTGATCGTTAACCGTTTTACTTTTACGTACCCAACATACTCGTACACGTACATACTGCAACTGCATAAGCAAATAATTAATGATCCTTTTATTAGAATTGTCTTAAAACTTAAAATAACTTAAAATACTATTCTTTCTCACATCCACAAGTTCTGCCTCTCAGCTTCATCAGCATCAACTCTGGGAGCGTTCTCTCTCTCTCTCTCTCACACACTTTATTCTATCTACTCTCTATCTATGTTTCGTTTTCGCTCTGCTCGCTCTTAGTGCAAATTTGAACGATCATACTATTAATGCCGTAGTAGTTTGTTATCGGAAGTTGACCAACATTAAAAGGTTGATTGATGGCTTTATTAGTACTTGTAGATTAATTAACATATACTACACAACATACATTGGATCTATATATATATGAATATATATAAATATATATATATATATATATATATATATACATATTTAGCACTTTGCTACTCGGAATTTCAATCGAATGTACACAGCCAAAATATAAGTTGCGTATTATCGAAGCCCAAAATAACTTAACTTAATTATAAATATGTATTTAGTTGTACTCAATTTAAAAAAAAAAAAAAACTATATAAATTATTGTTCACATGCTAAAATTATTTGATCAACTTTGATATTTGCATTTAATAATGGATTGTGTAAATAAAAAAAAACGTTAGAATTGAGAAATGAAAGACAAAAATATGGTTGCTTACGTATTCTAAGATTTTCTTTTTTGTATTAAGCATCCTAACCAATTTAACTAGACTAAATGCTAAATTATTTAAAATTTCAACTCAAATAATTTATGTTGATATATACTATTTGAAAAGAAAAAATAGAGTATTTTGTTATGCATACATGCTTTTTCATATTGGCTAGGCTTCCATAATGGATTTCGAACTAAAATGCAATAAGTAATATAAATATAATTACAAATAAAATATTTTGCATACAATAGGAACTCAATAATAATTACATGCTTGAACACTTGATCATTCCAACAACCCATGCCGTAGATAGGTTTATGATCTAAACCCGTTTACATAATACCATCTATAATAATGCATTTGTTTAGCTAAGTTATACGATTATGAGCACGAATTGATTACCTATTTAACTTAGCCGTAGAGCAACACTTAATACATTAATACTACTTAATACATATAGTACTTTCTATCCATTTGTAAAGCGTCAATATTGTCTGTGTAATGTAAATGCTTTGTTGTATAGTGTATGCAATTTTACTGCTTGTGCATCTGCATCTGCATCTGCATCTGCATTATATTCAATATTGTTATTTAAGCAATTGCCCAAATGCCTGCTGCATGTTGTTAATAGTATAATTCCTTTAACAACGAACACTATTAGATACTGCCATTAGACACCATCAAGTACTATTAAGCTACTAAAAATCATAAAATTATATCGACTCACTACACAACTCGCAACAATTGCTTCAAAACTGTATACTTCATATCGTAACATATTCCTACACATTCTACTAACTTGTGATAATAATATTAAATTGATAAACTGCAATTACCATCATATTGACTAAATAACTCTTTGCATTTATTGTATAATATTTTATATACTCTTTCTTCAAAAACCAAACCAAATCAAAAAAAAAAAAAAATAAAAACACAACCATCATAATTTACCAACACCAACTGCTCCTGAAACCCACAAACTACACATCAACCTGAACCAAAATAAAAAAAAAAAAAACACCCTACATCGAAAACGACATCGACATCGTTGCCAACGACGTACCATCAAATGTGAAATTCGTGTAAAAAAAACCAAAAATAATATATATCAAAACAAAATTATGATAAAATCAGGTCGTCGTTAATGCGCTGGTACAAGCTATACCGTCCATCTTCAATGTGCTATTGGTGTGTCTAATATTTTGGCTAATTTTTGCCATAATGGGTGTACAGCTTTTTGCTGGAAAATATTTTAAGGTACGTTCAAACGATTTTCCAAAAACAAAAACAAAAAAGAAATCCACAAAAAACAAATATCAAAAAAACAAAAGTCGAAAAGTGGTGCAAATCTCAAAAGCGAGCTTGTACTAATTTTCACTTTAAATCCAAATCCAAATCCAAGCAGCACTTAATTAGCAAGCAATCCAATGCGATAAATAATATTAGAAAAGAAAGTCTTCAACTTGAATGAAATGCGTATCTTTGCATCTATTTTTCGTAAATAGTTGATCAAATCAAACTGAAATCGAAATTAAAAAATATAAAATTACTCGTACTAACTACCCTTTTAAAGGGTATGTACCGCATAGCGCTTAATCATTTTAAAGTACGAGTAAAATTTAGAGTTTGTCGCCGTGTATTCGTACCGGTCGAGACAAATTCATATACTATATAGTACATGCTGCTGTACATGCTCCGGTAATACTTGCTTTATGTATGTACACTGCCTACCAATAATGCCCAACTGTATCGCGTCAAAGAACCGAGCGTCTTTCAGTTAGGCAAAGAGCATGATTAGAGCTTCATTCATATATATGTATGTAGGTTAAATTAAGTAATAACCATGCGACCAGCCAGTTGCACCCAATACTTACGTATCAATTAGTACACTCTTTTTTAGTACTAGCATTTAGTTTTGCCTTTTGCACACAAAAATACTCGTATCAATAAACGATTTTCGACTTGGCTAGTCAAGAGGCAGTTATTTTATATATATATATATATATACTATTATATACTATAATGCTAATTAGCTGCTGAACTTACACACAGTTACACATGTACACAAATACTTACTACCTTCAACAACAACAACACGTTATGCCAAAATTTTTGAAAACACTATATATATATATTTATCTATATATATATACATATATAAATATATTTAATTTTTTTAGCGTTATTGCTAAAGTGGCATTATTTTTATTTTAAGTGCTGCTTTTACACTGCCAACAAAAAGAGACGCACTTATTTTATGTCTTTTTCTGTCAGTCAGAAAATCGATCGATCACAACAGTCAAGCATCTCTATAACGAAACATTGACAAAGCCGATTATTTAATACCATTATTGCGAAAGTCAGTTGTACATTATTGAAGAAAAATTTAAAAATTGTACAGAAAATTTCGTTGTAAAGAACTTTTCTTACAGTTTTCATACCTTGTTTTGGTGCGATTTCCAACACTAGCTTCTCTTTCGTTAATCCCATATTATTGCTTATTGAGTGACAGTGTAAAAGCAGCAAAATTTCAATTGCCTTATGTTACTTTCGCATAACTGAAATACAAATTTTTCCTATATTAAATTTGAAAAAAAAAACGAACACACAAAAATGTTTGTTTTTCGAAAACGATCTTCATGACAACGCTGATGATGATGATGATGATGATGATGATGATGATGATGATGACAACAGTGCGAAGACACAAATGGAACGAAACTCAGCCATGAGATCATACCAAATCGCAATGCATGCGAGAGCGAGAACTACACGTGGGTGAATTCAGCAATGAATTTCGATCATGTAGGTAACGCGTATCTGTGCCTTTTCCAAGTGGCCACCTTCAAAGGCTGGATACAAATAATGAACGATGCAATTGATTCACGAGAGGTAATGTTGTCAAGTTTGCCTTTGTACTTACTGTACTTATATATACTATACAAAATAACATTAAATATCACACTTGATGCTCAAACAAAACAATTTTTTTTTTTTTTTTTTGTTTAATTTTTGGTAATGCGCTTTAAGAAAAAAAAATAAACGCAATCAATATACTCTTATATAAGTCTGTAAATTTTAAGTAATTTTAATTAATTAATAATTCAAACTATACTTTTTTTCTTCTTTTTTATATGAACTACAACAACAACAATGTCCACAACATTATACTACTACTACTACTACTACTACTACTACAACAACAACAACAACATTTACAACAACCACAACACTATGGAAACATCACACCACAAACAACAATAACAACAACACTGCCGAATAACACTAAAAATGATCCATTCACAAATCAAAACTTAACCCAATGCGAATTGCAACACAAAATTCAATGATACAAAAAAAAAAAACAAATTGAAATTGAAATATCGACTTATCGATCGATAAAACAGGTGGACAAGCAGCCGATTCGTGAAACGAACATCTACATGTATTTATATTTCGTGTTCTTCATCATATTTGGATCATTTTTCACACTCAATCTGTTCATTGGTGTTATCATTGATAATTTTAATGAGCAAAAGAAAAAAGCAGGTGGATCATTAGAAATGTTCATGACAGAAGATCAGAAAAAGTACTATAATGCTATGAAAAAGATGGGCTCTAAAAAACCATTAAAAGCCATTCCAAGACCAAGGGTAAGACAACAACAAGAATACAAAATAAAAACAAAATAATAAGAAAAAAGCAACTATCAAAAATATATAAAACTAACTATTAAACTAAGCCAACTAACCAAATTAACTTACAAATTTACATAAAACAAAACAAAACAAAACAAAAAACAACCCAATTCATACAAAATAACAACAACAAAAATAACAAAAATTTAAAACGTTCCAAGCGATGTGACTTTCAAATCTTCAACATGTTGACTTTATTTGATTTGCATTCAAAATATGCAAATCTTTCGAAACTAAGCGTGAAAAGCTTAATTTCAAAATGTTCCGTTTAACTTTCAGCTCCGTCGCATAAACAATATTAAAATGTTGAATCAAAAACATACATATAACAATTAAGAAAATATTAATTAAATTATAATTAAACACTTGAAAGTCTTCGTAGTCGCGAAATCTGTGCCAATCGTATTTAAATTGTATATACATATATATAAAACGAGTATTGTATATATAACAAACACTTTTTTTTAATGCGTTAACGGTAACACGTAAACAAGCTGCGAAAGGAACTGTTATACAAACTGACATACTACTATCAGCACTGACATACCAACTTATAAAAAAACTTCAAATAAGACGCGACGACGACGACGACAAATACCCTTGCAATCTGTATACATTCAAAAAAAAAAAAAGGAAAAAAAAACAACAACAACTACAAACTAACCGCAATTAAAATTGAAAAATAAATAAAATTCACAGGCCCTGTTCTCTAGCAATATTTTGTTCAAGTTGAATAATGGATCTTAAAACAAGCGCAAAGTTGAGTCGCTGGAATAGCTGCCGTAGTGTGTGGCATGCACATCAGCATATGTATATGTATATGTATATGTATATGTGTATGTGTATGTGTATATATATATGTATGCAATATTGTGCATAGGTTGTTTCTTTTTTAATTAAATGAGCACCCTACTGTTGCCATTGAGCGAACTCCTAAAAGCATACTATGTTCTCGACATGCTACTGTTTTCTTAAATAACTATACTTAATTTCAATATTATATTTAAGTATTGTGTCCGTTTGGTTGTCTGTACTTAAACATTTTTATGTCTGCCATTTATAAGCTGGACGAACATGAAATTTATTCCAAAATTCAAAAACAGCAACAAAAAAAAATACTTTACTTATGTATATACTATCTCAATCTCTCTCTCTCTCTCTCTCTCTCAACACACAATCTTTAACTCTCTATCTCTTTCTATATATATATATATTTATCTCTCTCTCTCTCTCTCTATTTATACATATACATATATAATTTTTGATAATGGCCACCTAAGTGCATGTTTCTTTTAACTAACTGTATATACTAACAAACCAAAAACTGGCACGTGACTAAATCATGTTCTCGGCATGTTTTTAGCGTTTAGTCACCCCCACTCTAATTAGACACAGCTAGTTGGCATGAATTTATAAACAATTGAGAAGGCAAACCTAATAATCAAAAAAATAAAAATACTAATATAATAAAAATACTAATAAAAAAAACACCTCGAAATTGACGGACCTGCTTAACGTATCAGACAACGACAGTAGCGGCACGTATAAATAGATCTCTATCTTACAAAAAAAAAATACCAAAAAAATAAAAAAAAATACTCAATTATTCAATTACCAATAATCAAAATAATAATATTTAATCAACTACCTAACTTACTAGTGAATG
This sequence comes from Scaptomyza tumidula, assembly GCA_035044465.1. Lineage (NCBI taxonomy): Eukaryota > Metazoa > Arthropoda > Insecta > Diptera > Drosophilidae > Scaptomyza > Scaptomyza tumidula. Next base: position 71,141 of record JAWNNW010001113.1, read on the forward strand.
CTGTCTGTCCTCAAGATATGTATTTGTAGTATGTATGCAACTAAAACAATACTCTTAATTAACGCACCGACTCACTGATACACTATTGCTATATACATGTTTATTTTAATACATGTGTTCCATTGTACGCATACTCTACTGTACTACACACAGGTTCGCGCTAATCGTGGATAAACACAACATAAAACCAATAACAAAAAACAAAAAACAAAATCAAAAACAAAAACAAAGGGTTGCTATTGGCACAGATCTTAGAATCAATGAAAGCGTTTAATAAATGATTATAACAACAACTGAATAATATGAATATATAGCGTTTAAACATTATAACAACTAACAAAACTAATCTAATAACAAAAAAACAAAAACCAAAAAAGAAATTAATAAAAGTAAACACAATTGAAATACGAGTTTTAAGCTCTATATAGATACATAAGTACTTCTATATTGTCTACATATGTATTTACAGACGTACATGCTATTAATATGTATGTATGTGTGTATACTCGTTTAAATGCGATCGTGGTTAACTAAATGTACTTATACCAAACTCTTCTCCTCTTTTTTTCTTATCTCTCTTCTCTTCCTTGTGTTTGATGATGTGTCTTGATGTGCGTTTTCATTTAAAAATATCCTTATATTAAATGATTCTTATTTCATAAAACTTTAACATTCCTTTGTTATTTTGTGTTTTTGTATGATTTATTTGTTGGTTTGTTTGTTTGTTTCTTTGTTTGTTTCTTTGTTTGTTCTCCTTTTCTCTCAATTTACAGTGGCGTCCACAAGCAATTGTCTTTGAAATAGTAACCGATAAGAAATTCGATATAATCATTATGTTATTTATTGGTCTTAACATGTTCACCATGACACTCGATCGTTACGATGCGTCGGACACGTACAACGCGGTCCTTGACTATCTCAATGCGATATTCGTAGTTATTTTCAGTTCCGAATGTCTATTAAAAATATTCGCTTTACGATATCACTATTTTATTGAGCCATGGAATTTATTTGATGTAGTAGTTGTCATTTTATCCATCTTAGGTAAGTAAAAATGCCAACAAAAAAATTATCTTACAAATCCAAAAAACCAAAAACAAATCCAATTAAAGCCAAGAAGCTTACAAAAAATGGGCAAAACTTTACCATCCAATTACCACAAACCGAAATGTTTGAATATTTCCCACTCCACATAACCGTACGCACTTGCTGTATGTGTGTATGTCTCTCTCTTTCTCTCTCTCTCTCTCTCTCTCTCTCTCATTCTTAACACACACTCTTTGTCTATGTTTATCAAACTCTGTATTATTTTCTGTCTAAATGTTCTTAATAAAAAAAAGACACAGAACGCTCCTTTTCGTATATATATTACAACTTAACTAAACTAATTCTACTAAACGTTAATATATCTTGCTGTCGTACTTAAACGCATATTCAATTGCCCAAATTGTTAAATGTTGATTCGTAATTCGTATTTTATTGTTGTTGTTCTATTGTTTAAAAAAAAAAATATTTAAAAAAAAAAAACAAACGTAATCTAATTTGTTGTATACAATTTGTGTTTAATGGTTGCTCATATAATAATTCTGGCTCTTTTGCAATTCCTACATAAATATATTTGTAAACATGTTAAATGTACATTAAAATTAGTTAAATACCTAAAAAGAAAAAAATATGAATATATATATACATATATATATATGTAGATTGTACGATTATGCCGGATGTTATATGAAACAATTTAATGTCGTTGTGCTTAACGTATTCCAAATGATTTGTTAGCCTTAGGGCTGATTTTCCATTGAATGTATAAGAGAATAAACATTGCAATATAAGAAGTCATTTCATAATTGGTATACAATCTGTTATACATGGGTATTAATGTAAAGTCAGCCCTCGTTGTTATTACTGTTGCTTAATTAAATGTTGTCAATTACTTGTAAAATTAGTTCTAAAACAAAAACAAAATTATCGTTATCGTTTTTGTTCCTTTGTATTATTTTTTGACTTTGATGTACGAGTGTAAAATTAAAAATTGTTGACCTATTGATATATTTATTATCCATATCTATGTATATTTTTATATTGGTGTCCATTTGTATTTAAATTGTTGTTGTTACTTTGTTGTTGGCTTAAATTATTAACAAGTTACTGAGATATATGTATTTGAATACATGCGAGTATTAATAATTTGATTTTTATATTCGTTTTCAATTGTGATCTCACCACTATTGTCAAGCATATTTGATTTCTTATTTCGTTTGAATTATTTTATAATATTGCTAGCAGTTTCAACATGAAATTGCTAACAAAAACAATACTATCGACATTATTATTGATGATTACCAGACGTTTGCTACAGCTTAACAAATGCGCATACGTAAGCACAAAACCTACCGAAAAGATAAAAAACAATCCGTACTTGATACGAACAAAAAATGGAATCAACTAGCGATATGAGAATACAGAACAAATTTTTTTTTTTTTTTTCAATGCGTGCTCAATTTCACTTAACTTTTACTTGGCTACATGTGTCTATTGTTTTTTCCTTCATCCTTCTTCTTCTTTTTGGAATAAAAAAATAACTTTTGGTTCGTTTTGGATAATTATCCAAAAATCAAATGGCTTTGTGTGTGAAGCAACGAGTTGAAACTGTACAAAAGATGGCTTAAAATATGCTTTACTACATTAATTTTTGCAACAGAAAGCTTCCATTTTATATACTACTACTAACTGTAAATAAAAAGGGATGCTGTTATCATTTCTGCTGCTCTCTTAGTTGAAAAACAAACGATAAGAATTCCGCGACAGTCTATTGTCTTAAACCCAAACCCCAACCAAAACCAAAACTATTGACCCAAACCAACCCCCCCAGCCCCCACAAAAAAAAAAACAAAAATGAAAAAACAACTTCTTAGGTACCCGAAATTAATGAATTGTACATCTTATTGTACTATCTTATAAATACTTTTTATTGTTAAATTTTCATTTTATTTACCAAAAAAAAAAAACAAAAACAAAAATACATATCAGAACTGCTTTAACTTCAAGTTGCCTTATTTTTAAGAACTTGCTCAAAAAAATATCTGGTATTTTGGTATTTAAATACTGCTTTGCTTTGTTTTATGTGACACACACGCGCCAAACGTTTCCGAGCGCACTTTCAACAACTTTTTAAAAACAAAAAACAAAAACTAATCCAATTTTAATCCAAAACTCAAAGCTTTAAATATTTGTGAAAAAGACTTTAACTTTGCTTTATTCTTTGGCTTCGATGTTTGACCCAGTTGCAAATGCAAATGCAAAAAAAAATATATATATTTACGCAAGGTGATATCCTTATAGACGAATATATTAATACACGCTTACAAATATAAAAAAAAAAAAAAACAATGACAAACAAACTTACAACAAAAACTAATAAGAAAAGCAAAAAAAAACTACGCTTTGTAAATGCAAAAAGGAAAAAAGAAAAAAAGATCATTTATATAAAATAAAAGTAATAAGCGAATAGCAATAACAGCGACTTATAATAAAATAATAATAAAATGCAAGTACACACACACACACTAACACACACACACACACTGTTAAGAAAATGGCTTGCACGGAACGCATAAAAAAGTTTTATTAATAAAAAACACAACACGATAAGATTCAATCAGAGTTAGGTGTCAATGGGCATTCCACAACTCTCTGTGTGCGATTGTCGGTTGCATAACTCTGTCAGCTACTGCCCGGTATACAAATTTTGACAATTGTCATAAAAAGAAAAAAAACCCCTACTCGAATCGGCCAGTCAATGCAGTGGCCGTGCGGAATGTTTACAACACATTCGTGTACGACGGTTGCATTGACCCCAAATGCATTGGCCTTTCCAATTTATAGTGAGTAGCAAATAACTCAAATTAAGAAGGTTGATAATCCGAGATCCAAGATCTAAGATCCAAGATCCGAGACCCTAGACCGTTTATGATTTGTATACCTTTCCGCCTTATATGTTATATGCGTATTGGAATGTACTTAATGTATCCCAACTCGATATACAAAATACCGTGGCACTAGCCTGAATCTTCTTAATGGTTTTGGTCCAATCTGCAATGGAGATTATGTACTTTACTATGAACGTAGTAAAACACATATATATATATATAGATATATTTATAAATATAGATAAACATCGATCTATACTCCGCCCAGCGTAACCCCGATCCAAAAATCGGGACAAAGTAAAAATAGCATTAAAAAAAAGAAAAGTAAAAACAAAAAAACCAAAAAAAAAAAAAAATACAAGCAAGATCTCTTATTATAAAGTCATTTATTGTATATCTTTTTAAGTATATAAAATCTAAATTTCTTATCTCCTCCTACGCCCTTTCCCCCCCCCCCCCCCCATTTTTATCTGCCGCTTTTAGATCTCTTGAACTTACGAATTTCCCAGCCCCAAGCTGGTTATTAGCCCGGCCAACATAGAGGCCAACGATACTGCTCGCTATGCTCTAAATCTTATTCTAATTTATTGTTTTTTCTCTACTCGCAATAGTTCGTTTGTTCACCCAGCAGCTCCAAAATTTTTCTTCTTCTTTCTTGTAGTGCCCCCCTCTACTCCAATATCGCTCACGTTAGTGCGCATTTCGTTCATCTAGACTCTTCCATTAAAAACTCTAGACCATAGAGAATGAGAAGCCAATGAACACATTGTTTCAAAATTTTTCTAAAACAAAACAAAAAAAAAGGAAAAGAAAAGTTTCTCTCTCTTTCTTTCCCTCTTTTTCGCTATGTTTCTCTTTTGGAGCGCAAAGGGCAGCAAACGAACTTTTTTTTGGCTGATGTTTGGCACTATTAAAATATGCTTCGGATTATCGCTGAAAGAACAAAAAAAAAAATGACGCCTTCGTACAGCTCACACATACTACTAATACTTAAAAAACACCCTTGACCAATAATAAAAATTGAAAAAAAAAATTAAATTCTTAAATCAACTCTACCATAAAGAACATCTCTAAAGACATTAACAACGAGATGACGACTTCGGCTTCGCCTACGCCTTCCTTCGCCTACGCCTCTGCTGCTGCTTACAACGCCTGCGCCCGCCCGCCCTCCGCTAGCAATAAAAACCAAAAAAAGGATATCGACTACTGAGTGTTGCTGCTTAAACGTTGTATCTGTTTCTGTTTCTGTTCAAGTTACAGTTACAGTTGACTCTCAACTCATCTAATTCATACGTTTTTCTTTTCTTTTTTTGATCTCTTTTCGTTTTAATGTGTATAATCGTGTACTACTTTCTATGTATGTATGTATGTATGTATGTATGTATGTATGTATGTATGTATGTGTATGTAAATGTATTCATAATGAACATAATTTTTGTGTGTCTGTCTATATTATACCCCCATTATTTCCCCATTTTGATTTACTTTGTCCTTAACGGTATGTTAGTTTGTTTAACTTATCTCACTTACAATTGTACATACAAAAGTTGTGATTGTGATTGTGTTTGATTATTATTATGTATTTTATTTGATACTATTTACTTGATACACTATGGACCCAAGCTTAAAATAAAGCATTATATTCATTGGTTTTTCAGTTTCAAGCTCAAGGATTTCTTTTTCTTTTATATGGTGCATAGTGTGAAACACGAATTTCAAATAAATCTGCAATTAGATGGAACTAAAAATAAACTGAGAACCCATTTGAACTGAAAAAAGAGTTTCTCAATTGAAAATATTGAAAATGTTAAAGCTGTGAACAGTCCTAATCGCGCGAAGGTTAGTTTCTATGACAGCGATGTAAATATAGTTATCGATAAGTTCGATCAAGAACTTACTCACTTTTCGTCTTCTTTAATACTTCTCGAAAAAATTGTATAACCGTCCGCAAAGATAAGAAAAAAAAAAATCATTTCAGTCCGAAACCTTTGAATTTTCAATCTTGAATATCGTCGGTGCTTCTAAACCGATTTTGATAAGTACTATCTAACAGTTTTGTATTATTTTGTCTTTGGGTTCTTGAACAATTTTAAAGTGTTTCGAATTTAAGATTTGTATGTTACCGATAACACATGTATATCGGAAACCAAAAGATTTATCGTTATCCATTTCATGGATTTCGGGTATAAGTAAAAAAAATCATTATCTCTGATGTCTCAATCCGATTGCAGATTTTTGTTCGTTTTTATTTTAATTTACGAAAAGAAAAAAAAAACCAGATTGTATTGCTTGATTATTATTTTGACGGCACTGTACATACGTATGTATATATTGAATTGGTATTGTATTTTGTATGATATGATTTAATTTGTACTCATATTTTGTTGCTGTGTAAGAATTTTGTGATTGAAAAACCAAACAAAGTAAAATGTCTGTACAACATTCTAATGCTTTGAACATTTCAGCTTTTGTTAACAAAATACTATTGTGTGCTACGCCCTTATTTTTAGTGTCTTGTTTGTGCAATTGATATTGCGCTGATTCTTGAAACTATAAACCACAAATCCGTGCCCTTAGCCCAATCCAAATCCAAAAACAAATTCCGCATCCAAATCCAAATCCTTATACAATGAGTCCGCTCTAGTTGTACTTAATTTTTAACAATATATTATGCTTAACAACACAATTTCTCGCAATCCAATCTCTTCACACGTCTGTCCTCCACAATCGTCCACAATGCTCCTGTTAACGCTGATCTGCTGATCGTGATCACGTTCAGGTCTCGTACTTAGCGATATTATCGAGAAATACTTCGTCTCCCCAACGCTGTTGCGTGTGGTGCGCGTGGCAAAAGTGGGTCGCGTTCTGCGTCTGGTCAAGGGCGCCAAAGGTATAAGAACGCTGCTATTCGCGTTGGCGATGTCGCTGCCGGCGCTGTTCAACATATGCCTGCTGCTCTTTCTGGTGATGTTCATCTTTGCGATCTTCGGCATGTCGTTCTTTATGCATGTGAAGGAGAAGAGCGGCATCAATGATGTCTACAATTTTAAGACGTTTGGCCAGAGCATGATTCTGCTGTTTCAGGTAAGCGTATCAGCCACAATTCCGTTAACGGTTTATGTTGTCTATTGTTGTTGTCGTTGGGTGATGTTGCCACGCCCCCCACACTAACACCACCAAACCAAACCAAACCGAGCCTAGTCCAACCTAGTCCAACAACCAATTCAATTCTAGCGCGGTCTGGCAAAGGTCTGGCACGGCGCCTCACAGCGGCTGGCAGCAAAGCTACAAGCTATATACAATAAAATGCAATCCAATACAAAACAATTTATATTATATATATCTAATGGCTATATTGACGGTTCAATTGTTGCCAATAGCCGCCGTGTGCGCCATTTTTTTTTAAGTTTTAGTGGCAACATCACAATGTTGATTCAAGCTGCGGTAGTTGTTGGTAAAAGCTAAATTAGAGCGATTTTTGATTACATTATTATTTCATCATGCATTTAACATAAACTTTTTTTCTTCCATTTATCGTCAAGAAATCCCCTTAATAAACCTTTTCAGTTTTATAAGTCAAAGCTCATTGTTCCAAGCCATTCTTTGTTTATCTTTTTGAGTTTTGTTCATACTAGTTGTTTTTTTTTTATATATATATATATTTTATATATATATTATTTTGTATTACGCAAACATCTTATATTAGCATCATGTTGAGTTGATTGTATTAAAAAAGCAAAAGAAAATCTAATTCAGCTCTTTCAACAAACACCAAATGAAATTTTGGAATTTCCTCATGACACACTGCAATACTTTCGTGCGTTTTTCAACGCCAAGGAACACAAAACTACGCTACTCTCTTATTCTCTTATTCTTTCAACCTTACACTTTGTCTCTGTCTCTATCGATGTCTCTTACTCTCTCTGTCTTATCAAGCTACAAAAATTTGCTTGACTCACACCAAAGAAAAGCTTTTTACGAACCAATTAGCTTTTGCAACCTAAATGCTTGCATTTAACGCTACTTCTTAGCACTGGCACGGTCATAAAACCGTTATGTGACTTTTACTGGGCGCCATTTTGTAGGTGAGATGGCCGCCCATTATTGTTTGCTTCTGCAAATACATATAAGTAAATATATATATATATATATATATATCAATATATATATATATATATATATATATATATTATTGTATGTTCTTTTTAAAGATAGACATTATTTTATTGGTCCTGTGGCCAAAAAGTACAGAAAGCAGCTAGCGAGAGTAAATCACATTTTTACTCACTGTAACATATAATTGAATACTATTGTATGCTACACACACACACACACACCCACACATACACACATTCAGAATACATACGTATTAACCAACTACTCTTCTTCTACTTACTATATGCCTAACTTACCTACCAACTTACTTAGTTTGCTTAAAACCAAGTGATCCATTAACCTAACGTTTGACTAATGACTCTTCTTGTTATTGTATCTTCTGTCTTAAACTCTCTCTTTCACTCCCCACACATACACACACACACACACACACACTCGTACGACTATACTACGAAACTACATTCTTGACAATGTACGAACAAAACAAAAACAAAAACAAAACAATAAACAAAAAAAAATACACCATCCAACCAACCGCACAACTGCCGTCCACACAATGCGTTTTTTGCCGCATCTGAATGCAAATTCAATAAAATATTTTCAATGATATCGATATCGATATATGTATATATACATATATATATATATATATATATATATATATATATATTAATGTATGTATCGATCGATATTGAATGCATTTTGCGCATACGCTAACTGGCAGATGTCTACCTCAGCCGGTTGGGATGGTGTACTCGACGCCATTATCAATGAGGAAGCATGCGATCCACCCGACAACGACAAAGGCTATCCGGGCAATTGTGGTTCAGCGACCGTTGGAATAACGTTTCTCCTCTCATATCTAGTTATAAGCTTTTTGATAGTTATTAATATGTACATTGCTGTCATTCTTGAGAACTATAGTCAGGCCACCGAAGATGTGCAGGAAGGTCTCACCGATGACGATTACGATATGTACTATGAGATCTGGCAGCAGTTTGATCCCGAGGGCACACAATACATCAGATACGATCAGCTGTCTGAATTTCTTGATGTTCTTGAACCGCCGCTACAGATCCACAAGCCCAATAAGTACAAAATCATATCGATGGACATACCCATATGTCGCGGTGATCTTATGTATTGTGTGGACATCCTTGACGCACTCACCAAAGACTTTTTCGCGCGCAAAGGCAATCCAATCGAGGAGACGGGCGAAATTGGCGAAATCGCCGCCCGACCCGACACCGAAGGCTACGAGCCCGTCTCATCAACACTCTGGCGTCAGCGAGAGGAGTACTGTGCCCGCCTCATTCAGCATGCGTGGCGCAAGCACAAAACGCGCGCCGAAAGTGGCGCCAACGAATCAGAAGATGCATCACATCCGGATCCAGATGCAGATGCAGATAATAACGTCGATGGCGATGATGATGGTGATGATGGTAATGGTGATGATGGCGATGGTGATGGTGATGGTGATGATGGTGATGGTGATAATGTCGCTGGTGGTGGCGGCGGCGACGGTGATGATGACCATGATGAGCATAGCAATGATGTCACTGCCGGTGGACACGACACCGGTGGAACAGCCGACACCGATGCCAAAAGCAATGTAAATAGTCCAAGTGGTGGTGGTAGTCCCGGTGGCCAGAGTGCTGGCAGTGGCGGCAGCGCCGGCCGCCAAACGGCCGTTCTCGTTGAGAGCGATGGTTTTGTAACAAAAAACGGACACAAGGTTGTAATACACTCGCGATCGCCGAGCATAACATCGCGCACGGCAGATGTCTGAGCCAGGCCTCGCCCCCCCCTCCAGGACGCACGTGAGTATTAGGAGCAGCAGCAGCAACAACAGCACAACCAACAGCAACAGCAGCTGCGATCAGCTGAAATACAACAAAAAACAGCAACAAACTCCTGCTACAGATATGTATGTGTATGCCAAGCTGCAGTCGTTGCGGCAATAACAACAGCAGCAGCAACAGCAGCAACAACAACAGCAACAACAACAGCAACAACAACAGTGAGCAATATGGTACAGCGAACAACAAACAAAGCAACAACAACAGCGAACAAGCATAATTTTCTGCTATATAGATACAACAAAAACTGAAGAGGAATAAAGTACAACAGCAACAACAACCAACAACAACAACAACAACATCCCAATAACAACGACAGCAGCAAGTGTCTAAAATATTTAAGTTTATTCAGTTTCAATAAGCACAACAACAACAACAACAAGAACAACAATCATACTTAAGCTAATTAGATATGTTTAAAACCAAAAGAGAAAAAAACCAAACCTAAATTAATTTGTAAGCAGGCTCATAGATACCTTTTTATCACACCAACAAACCAAACAACAAAAACACAACAAAAACAAAAAAAAACCAAAAAAAAACAAAATCAAACACAAACACACACACACACCAAAAAACAGTTCACAATTGGCCTTCTATAGTTAGAAGAATTAACGTTTATAACTTACCTACTATGTATTTATAATCCACAAACTCATTACAAAAGAAAACAAAAACATTAAAAACCGTACGAGTACAATCTAGCAATCAGCAAATTTATGAAAGCGAATGATCAAAAAAGAAGTCATTAAACCTTAAAATACTATAATATAAAAAACAAAGTCAAGTTTCAAATTCGAATTCGATTTTCTACCGTCTTAAAATCACGCCTTGAATATTTTGATTTGCAAATAGAACAAAAAGAAAAACCCAAAAAATAAAACTCACAAACGGTCGGTATATGCATAAATACATGTTACAAAAAAATATATCTATAAATTTTACAACTACAAATATCGTATGTGCAATCAAGAAAAATAAGAACACTAATAACAAAACGCAACAAATCGCTTAACATTACTTCCTTCATGCATTACATCTAATTCGCAAATAGAACAACAAACAATAAATAACAAAAGTAAAAACAACAACATATACACACACACATACGTGTATATATATATATATAAATACATGTATATGCATTATTTATTAATAAATTCATTCGATATCGAAGGCAAACAATTGAGTTGAGTATAAAATGAGTAAAACACCAATTACATACATAATACTAAATGGTATTTTGTATTGTAACTTAGATTTAACGAAGTTATTAAAAACCGTCAGAACTGCCATTGAAAAAAGCAATAGAAGTTAATTAGGAATACCAAATACGAGGGAACATTTGTAGCACACACAACACAAACACACACATATACCATACACACACATACATACATACATACATACATATGTACTGGTGTTACCTTGCAACATACAATAACTTGCCGCGTACAATAATTTTGAGTAGTTACCATACATACATTAATTATTCAACCAACAACAAGAACAACATGCAAAGAGCATACAATACCAAATGCAAATTGCATGCGAAACATACATACATACATACTTGTAGCAGAATGTCATCGATAGGCAACGGCAATCATTGCTCTGATCTGGCAATGCCACAGTTATGGCAACTGTACCGCCATTAATACCCACACTGAGACATTGGAGTTGGGGCGCATTAAGCAAACAAAAAACCAAAAAACAAAAAAGGAAAGCAGATAGTAAGCAATTAAGCTAAACCGATATGGAAAATGAAAAATAGTTATATTCTTAGCTTATATAGCAACAAAAATGTGAGTTAGCACAAGGAACAAATGATATAAAACCTGTTTGAAACAGGAGAGTGAAGTGATTTAAGAATATGAAAACAAAAATAAATAAAAAAAAACAAAACAAAACAAAAAAAAAACAAAAAGTAACAGATGCAAATCAGATGCAAAATTGAACAAACATATATATTAACTATATAGAAAAAGACGAAAACGAAACGTAAACAAGCAACAACAAAAACAACAATTGAATTTTATTAAAATGCAGCGAGCAAAAACAAAGTACATACATATGTCTGTGCAAATTGAAATGAAATTGGGATAGTTTTAATTTAAGCCCATTCGTCTTTATATGTAGATCCATAACTCTAGTAACAGCCACAACGAATACAAAAAAACAAAAACAGCAAATAAAAAAAAAAGTGCAGTGAAATTCACCAAAAATCAAGACAATATATGAAAACGCTATTAACGTCATATATGTATGGGTGTATGCTAATGGACATATGTATATACAATATGTTCAATTCATACAATACATACGGATGGATAAGTAAAGTGAATGTAAATTCAACTAATGCAACATTAGAATGGTTTTGGCTTGTTTGCTTAAAAAGTGTTGCCTACTTTTGAGCTGCATATGCTTTTCGTTACCGTTTTATTTCGCTTCGTAGTTGCCGTCGTTTCAAGTGCTCCGTTTATAAGCTTTTAATGCTTAACCTTGTTCAAAGCCATTTTTCTCATATGTACATACTATATGTGTGCTTTTTAGATTTCGTTTCCTATTTCTATTAATATTTTAATTATTAATTATGTTTCATTATTCATTTGAAGCAACTGCTATTTGAGGATTAATTATTCAAAGAAACCCGAACTTCAGCTAATTATCTTAGTATCGAACAACATATGTAATATAATCAGCTTGATATACATATGTATTTTAGCCACGACCATCGTTTATTATTTCACCGTGTTAACTCTTACACACACACACACACATATATATACATAAACATGATGTGCTTTGTTATTGCTTTAAATTGGACAATCTCATAACACACACTCGTGCCACTTATGCTCTCAGTCTGGCGTTCTCTTTACACACACACACACACACATATATATATATATATATATATATATATATATATAAACACACTGCGAATTAAAAATTATTAGAACATTTTTAGTTTTTTTTTTCAAACCTAAACAACTAGCAGCATCACGTACATAAGTACATATGTATGTACATCTACCCAAAACAACTTACATACTCGTACATACACACATTCGTACAAAGACAAACATGTATTTGCAAAACTGTAAGCATTTTGTAGAACGAAGCTAATATCTTGAATAGACCCAAAGCAAATTCTGCACTGCAAAATACTCTTATTTGCGTACTATACGTGTATATATATATATTTAGTTTATTTCGGCTTAGTGTAGCTTTCCTTTCTTTTTTGGAATTCACGATTTTCCTAAAATGTGGCGCCTTTTTCACAACACGACACGACACGAAATCAAATTGTACTTGCAACGGCATAGTATAACAGTTTCAACCTTAAGTACAGTTACAGTTCAGTTACAACCGGCACACCAACTATTTTTTCGTACAGCTGTGCAACACGGTTCTCAATTTTTATTATGTATTGGCTTTAAAGCTGTTTAAATAACAAATCCCTATTTGCTAACATTATGAAACAAAAAACAAATAGAAAAAATACAAAAAAATAGCACAGATGTAATACATATGTATGTTGGGGTAAAGCCAAATTATACATACATACGATACGTATGCATATAATGGGGACCAGTTTGAGTGTTGCCTTCCATATGAACTTATCAAGTTCGAAGTTCGATGTTGAACATCTTGTTTTACACACATACATACATACAAACAGACATAGAAATCACAGGCATATGATTTTCGTGTACATTGCTTTTAGCATTATTCAAGCTTATCCCACTTACTAATTCTCGATGTCCGATTTGAAAAACTTTGATTCAATCTCGTGTTTCAGCTTCTATTTTATCTTATTTAAGCGCCTTTTGATTTAAACGCTTTGGGCATTTCTATAATATTGCCAAAAGGCCTTTAACTTATTCCTTATTCCCCCAATTAATGAACGCTTGCCATTTTTTAACCGACTCGAATATAGTATTTAGCTTCATTATTATACATTTTGTTGGCTGTTTGAAAACTAATGCGAAACCACGAAAAAATACATGAAAACTAAAATGAATTAAAGAACACATGCTACATAAAAAAAAAATAAAACAAAAAACAAAATTTAAATACAATTAATCGACTGCTAACTAATAACAGAAAATTAAGTTTGAAATTCCGTACAAAGCTAGTAAGTTAAAAAAGAATTAAATAAAACATATATCCATATATATATATATATATATATATATATATATATATATATATATATGTATATATATTGAATACATATATATATACTGAGTGCACTGTTATAAATGAGGGGTGGGGCGAGATTAAATAAAAACAAAAACAAATACGAAAACGAAAACCAAAAAAAAAGAAAATTAAAATAACATAACCAAATATTATGCAATAAAAACAAGAGCGTTCACAAATTAAGCTAACGCCGTAAAAAGAACAACAACAAATGCGAAAAACAACCAAAAAAAAACTTAGCAAAAAACTATTTAAATAATAATTGTACATTAATAATAATAATACAAATAATAATAATTTAAAATACTTAAATAAATTAAAGTATGAAATAAAATTGAACAAAAAAAAACCTATGACAACAAACTATATAATAATCATAAACTTTTAATAATAATAATATTCGAAAAGCAACAAACTATTAATATTTTAGCAAACAAATTATTTTTGTGCCGAGGTTACGTTTGAAGCAACGCGCGCATCAATCCCATAAGACAGAAAAATATCAAATATACATACATACATAAATAAATAATATATATATATATATATTTGTTTGTGTATGTATGTATAGATATATATATATTTATATATATATACAATAAAAATATGCCTAAAACTGAAATATGATGTAAAACTATTTATAATAAATTACTTATTGCATATTTTGTGCTGCTGAATGAGGTCACAACGCAACAAAAAAACATATTACAAATAATAATAATAAATTGATAATACAAATACATGTATAATTAATACATACATGTATAATCTAGAGCATTAACAAATCCATGCATGCATACATACAAACTGCAGAAGTAGTTATGTGTGTGCGTGTGTGTGCGTATGTGCGTGTCTGAACATACAAAAAAACATATTCTGTGTTACATGTAGTGTGTCTATGTACTTCTAAAGTACACCAACAACAACAATAACTCTCACACACACACACACGCACACGCACACAAACAGGTACAGTCAGTATAAAAGAGTGCGCACAGTGCCGACGCAAAGTTTGCGTACAGGCCTATGCCATTCTGCAGAAGAAGCGAAACGCATCAAATACAAAAATTCCAACAAAAAGTAAGAAAAAAAAATTAAATAAAACCAAAAAATTTAAAAAAAAAAAATGATAATAATAATAATAAAGAAAATGAGAAAACCGGAAAACCAACCCAAAAAACTTTTTTTAGGCACACTTAAATCAAAGCGTGAAATATTATA
Source organism: Scaptomyza tumidula (assembly GCA_035044465.1). Lineage (NCBI taxonomy): Eukaryota > Metazoa > Arthropoda > Insecta > Diptera > Drosophilidae > Scaptomyza > Scaptomyza tumidula. Next base: position 86,478 of record JAWNNW010001113.1, read on the forward strand.
TTAGTTAAATATACATACATATATAATGCTTTTTTGTCAAATCACTATAGTAAATTTAAATAAACAACAACTTTAGCTTTATACTCGTACATTTACATTTGTAATATATTACATAAGTCTAGTTAATAACATTAAATAAAAAATAAAAACAAAACAATTAAGAATGAAAATCAAACGAAGCGTAGCAAATTAATTCAAAGAAATATAAAAAAGAAAACAGATAAAACGAACTGTAAAAAAACACACACACTCACACTCACTAACTTACAAAAAATGAAGAAAAGAAAAAGAGACATTTAAATGTAATGCAGCCAGTTATTATGCATTGATAAGAATAATACTAGAGAAAAAGAAAATCAAAAAATAAAAACAATTTCAATTAGATATTCTACATATATAAATAAATTTACATTCACACATGTTTCTGTTAGAATTGTGGTGAAATAATATAATGATTATTGTTATTCAGTTACAAATATATATTTATATATATTTTTTTTTCTTTTGTGTTGCACACACACACACACACACACACACCGATATGCCAGCACAAATAATGCTAATGCCAAGCAGCCGAACAAAATAATTTTAAGTACAGTTGAGTACATACTATTTGACTTATAGTAAATGCCAAGCCTAAAGAGTTAGCTAAACCAAGTCAACAACAACAACAAGAAGAATAATAATACACACTCTCAATTATGAAAGTTGCCATCCAGCGAAGTATTTGCAATTACCATACTTACATACATTCCGTACATACAATATGCATATGTACATTCATACATACATATGGAGTACAGATGCAAGTGTATTTAGATACAAAAACAAAACAAAACAAACAAATTCAATTGAATAGTACAATTAAATTATTTGGCTAACAAAATGCTGATAATCCACTTTCACAACAACAACAACAAGAGTAATAATAAATAGCAAAAAATATAAAAATAAAAAAACCAAAAAACAGACTGAAAAAAATACTAAATAAAATGATTTAAAATTTTTTATAATTGCCATTATAAAGTTACACGTGCATCCAGCTGCTTTTAAAGTAAATAAATAAATACCTGCAAACACATACAAACAACGATCCACTCATACACACACACACACACAAACACAGAGTTACCTAGCAGCAGCAGCAATGAACAGTTTAACAGATAAAGCAGAAAATAAACAAAAAACACAAAAAAAAAATATTTTAATAATAGAAACGAACCACACATGCATATATGTGTATATATATAAAAAAATATAAATATAAATGAAAAAAAAAATGATAAAAAATAACGACAAACAATGAGAAAAATGTATTTATATTTATACAATACCAGGAAGCAAGAAATAATTCAAAAAGCATATATATACATGTATATGTTAATCAATTTATATATAAAATTCTTTTCTAAACACCAAGCAAAGATAAAAAAAAAAAAAAAACAAAAAGAGAGTCACAAGCACCATTAGCATATTTTTTTTTTTTTTTTGTATATACAAAATACAATTTAAGCAATGTATATGAAGTATATGATTAGTGGAAAAATCAACTGATGTCTTTGTAAAGACTTTATATATGCCTGCCATATGCCTATATCTGCCTAGCTGTCTGACTCTATTTAACACAAATTATTTCCTCTCGCTTGAGCACAAATAAACAAAACATACACACACACAAATACATACGTTTAGTACGGGCCTAGGACGTTGTTTTTGTGAAGTAAAGTGCAAGGATTCGTTCGCGTGGCTTCATTGTGAAGTAGTTCATGAATGTAAATCTACCTTTATATATAGAGAGAAAGAGCTATCTTACATATATTCACATATGCTTCGTTTTGTGGCAGCGTTAGACCTTTCTCATTTCCACACACACACACACACACACGCACATACTATTCCCCTACCTTCCAACAACAGGAAAAAAAAAAAAAAACTCTCCGGAACGGATCGCAGTTTTTGAGCAACTCTATTTGATAGCAACTTCCCCGGCTACAAATTATTAGTGGTTCAGATGACTGTAAAAGCCCTCCCAAAAAACAAACAAATTTGTTATACTCTGTATATATATTAATATTTATTTATATATATATATATGTGTGTATATATATATGCATACATATTTTTGCATATAAGTAAGCTGCTAAAATGTATGACACCCGCCACTTTTCTACTTAACAAATCGACTGTATATATAAGATAATACGTATGAGTAAATTTATGTAGCAGTATAACAGTATATGTTTTGCATTTGCTTGACGACACACACACACACACACACACACAAAAAAGCACACACGACTTGTATATAGGTCGATGCATTTTATTATGGTTATTTTACTCTCTTCATTTTTTTTCATTTTTTTTTGTATCAATATAAGTTCTATAGGTAGTATTCTAAAATACATAAAAGAAAAAACTTAAAGAGCTGGCATACATCTAAATGTTTTCTTAAACTCGAAAATGTTTTGCATTAATGTGAAAAAAGAAGCAAAAATATTGTTATCGGGTTTTTTTTATCAATACTTGTATCTACAAAATAATTAAGTTTGAGCGACATTTTTATAATACAACTACAAACCGAAATAAATAAAAAAAAAATATATATATATATATATATATATAGATATATGTATATAGAGTATATATATATACATGGTTGCGAACACGTGCTTCAACTGTAAAACTGCCACATCAAATGTTAAGTCCAATTTCTGCTACACATAAAGTAATTCAAATGCTAATTGTTATACAGTTTCAAGCATTTTAATGGGTATATACTCTAACTGGCATCGGGAAGTCTAGACGGTAACTTACGGTACCAGTCAAAAAAAAAACGTATTGAAAATGAACTTTAATCAATAATCAGTTTTGGATAGGGTTGTCGATAAACATATTATTATTATCCCTTGTATCCTTTGAAAGAACGAACATAATATATAATACCATTTGATTTCGCAGTTTTACAGTTGGAATACCAGAGCAGTACTATTTTCGCGTTCGCAGCTGAATAATTGATATGTATGCATATATAAATAATGTGTATATATATATATATATATATATATATATATATATGTGTGTATATTTATACATATGTAATGTATATACATATATCAGATATAAAAGGAAAAAAAACAGTGCGACAACAATTTTGTACGTATTAATTTTTTTTTAATGAAAACCAAGTATACACACACATAACAAATGCAACAGCAAAAACACTAACATAAATTGTTTTTATAAAAGTATATATATTAGATATATTATATATGAAAAAAAAAATACAACAACAAAAACTTAAATATATGTATTTAAAAATACGACAAAAAAATACAAAAAACGCCTGAATTAGTTTGTTACGCAAACAAATAATTATAAATAACTTACTTCGATGTAAAACAAAAGAACATACCCAACAAAATAAAAAGAAAAATAAAAATAAAAAATTAAGTAAAACAAACAAAGAACAAGAACGCAAACAAAAAAAAAACAACAACAAACTGCACAATAACATCTAAATGTAAAAATATTTTTTAATTATTAACCGCAAAGCAAAACTGAACATAAAAACTTTGATGTTAAACCCAACAACAATTATGCCCGAAAGCGCTAAAGAAAAAAACCAAAATTAATCATTTTTATTTACATTATATATAAATAATTAATGCTTTTTTAGTTCTCAACAAGTTGCATAATTTACATTATTGTATAATTTAAAAGAAAGAAAAAAAAAAAAACAAAATGAAAAAAAAATATACATATATTTAATAATAACAATTAATTTAACTTAAACAAAAAGGGCAAACAAAATAATATTGTAATGTAACAAGAACGAAAAACCAAATAATAAATTAATTTAAAAGCGAAATTTTTTCACACTTTAGCTTAATAAATTGTAAAAAAAAAATACAAAAAAAAAAAACAAAAACAAAACAAAACTGAAATAAAATGAGATTTAATTGAATTTGTTATGCAAATGGAAAAAAAAAACGCGAACTTGTTTTATTAAAAAATTTAATTGGTGCACGAATATACAGTGCAGTTATGATAATTCCATAAAAAAAATAATCTATACGGAGCTACGGAGCAGTACAAATGGAGATCCCACAGGATCGCTCAGTTCTGTTCGTCAGAAAAAAACGGTTAAAGGTGGAGGAAAAATTTTAGAGCTTATGGAAGAAAAATATAAGAGCTTATGGAAAGCGGAAGTTGAGAAAAAGTGAATTGCACCAAAAGAGCTGCAGCCCATAAATATAAAAATTCTTCTAAAAGAAAAAGAGCTTGAGCTTATTTTAATACATTTTTTATTCGATATATTTCATATCTTTTAAACACTTACATGTATGTGTTATAAAAATAAGTTATAAATTAAATAAAACTTATTTTCATTCTATTTCGTTCAGAAATTCCGACCAGACGATACCCTGAACCCCTTTACTTTACGTGTACAGTCAGTGCTTGTAAGTATATATGTGTGTGTGTATGGCGCATACTTAACTTTTATATGCCATATCCACCGGTGTTTCTCACCCGATTTTAATAAAAATTTCACAGATTTTCATTATTTTATTGAATGTTTCAAAGTTTTTCAAATTCAAGACTTTGTTTTTATCAATCAAATGTGTATAGCCGAAACGGGAAGAGTTATCGAAAATCGAAAACAAACTTATAGTCATAAAAAAAGAAGAAAAAAAAATTTTTGAAAAGATAAGTTAAGTAACCTGAAAATCTCAAATGTGAGACGAAAATACTTGCATGCATGCCATTTAATGATTTTCGATTTTAAGGTTACGGATGCTGGGGGCCAGTGATGTCAAATCTATCACAAATCCTCAAACTTTTATATTCATTCATCATATTATTGCCATGCATAAAGACCAGATCCTTTTAAAAAGGAACGGTAATATTTTGTTTTATTTTGTTCTATTTACAAACGAACCTTAACATGCTGAGTCAGCTATTAAATACCATCTTACATGGTGTGAATCCTCAGTTCTTCTTCATGAACTGAACGTAGTTGTAGAGGGATCCACAATCAGCATATTCCATGCTGTGGTAAAGAGGTAAAAATAGCTTGATATTTTTCTTTAATAAATCCTTCTAATCCTCTTCCGTTATGTTTATTTTACTACCGCAATTGTTTCTTTAATTTAGCTTTGAAAAATGTGCCAAAACCATCACTACCAAGGAACTGTAGGGTATTAAATTTAATAATTTTGATTTAACGTAGTTGGGTGCAAATTGAACGAATTTGTATCATTTGTACCAAATTAAAAACAACTTCATATGTTAAGAACGCGTTTAACACCCAAAGCTGACCCGAGGATTGTTCGATTACCACAAGACATAACTGCAATGATATGAAACTTTTAGTAAACGCGAGATGTCAGGCATAGTTTCCGGCAAAGCCAATCAATTTTCATATTCGGTAAGATTTACCTAAATCATTTTAAAAATGTTAAAACCATTACATGCTCTATACAAACACTGTGGTCACAAAAATTCTGTTCTTAGTTTCGTGTAACTTGTGTTTAAGTCTGAGTGTAGTGCTAAAGGTGTGCTTTATCGTCTACGAACAGATCGAGCGTGGAACAGAAAGTAAGGAATAAAATGAAAAATACTATATACTATTGAAAAAATGCACACAAAACAACTATTAAGTGCAATCAATGCACAGAGTAAAAATGGTTACAAAAAAATACTTTTGTCGAATTTGCATTTGTAACATATTTTGAATATTTTATTGTAGATTTTCTTTGTTTCTGGTTGTTCTTCTACATCACTGTTTTTTTTTTCAATATCAACATTTATACAAGCTTTTTTCGATATCAATCCAATCGATAGTTCAATTGAACTCGCATCTGGTCGCTGTTTTGGGTCATGATGCCAACAAATTTCAATCAAGTTTAGTAATTCCTTACATTGTGGAACAACATCACTCAATTCAGGTCGATTTTTCTTTGCCGTTTGGTGTTCGATGGTTTCCGGTTCGCGATTTCCCAAGTGATCAAAAGGCTTACGGCGCGACATTACCTCCCATAGAATAATGCCAAAGCTATATACATCACACTTTTCCGTGTAGTTTGAGCCTTCTATAACCTGAAATTTGATCGATCAAGATACTGATATTTGACTTATTTGTAAATTAATTAAAACCTCAGGTGCTTTAAGAGCGGGCGTGCCAACTCCTGTCGTATTCTTGGTTGACAATTCTTTAACAGTGCCAAAATCACAAATCTTCAAGTCTTTGAAATTATTCATTAGAAGTAAGTTTTTGGTTTTCAAATCTCGATGAATTACAGGTGGTGTTCTGCCATGCATAAAGTTGATTCCCTTAAAATAAGAAACGGTAAATTAATATTTTGTTATATTTTGTTCAGTGTACAAACGAACCTTTAGAAGCTGATTCATCCATTCAATGCCTTCTGACATAGTGTAAACTTGCTGTTCGTTTCCATGAAGAAAGTTGTAGAGAGATCCACCATCAGCATATTCCATTAGTAAATAAACAAACTCTAAGTTATAAGCGACTCCATATAATTTCACGATATTCTCGTGTTCAAGAAGTTGAAGGTACTTGATCTCTTTTTCAAATAAATCCTTCTGATGCTCGTTCGGTTTGCATATTTTTTTTACCACAATTTTTTTATCATCTCCATTTAGCTTCATAAACTTCGCCAAAGCCACCTTTGTCAATGAACTGTTAGATATAAAGTTAAAATAATATAAAGTAAATTTGATGTGGTGTGCTTAATACCTTTCCCATTTCAATGCTATTTAAGTTCACAGTCTCTCTG
>JAWNNW010001126.1:0-21847 GCA_035044465.1 Scaptomyza tumidula
ACCAGCACATTTTTCATGTGATGACATTTGGGCATATCCAGCAGCCAATAAAAGCCATCTTCGTATTGGCGCGATCTTGGCAGCCCTTGTAGCAACAGACAAGCATTTTATTTGTTAAATTAATAAATCAAATAAGATGAACAAATTTTTAAATATCAACATATTTTTTACTTCTTTTTTATGGCCACCCTAAGGTTAAAAGTAAATACTCACAAAAATGAAAACACAAAAAAAAACATACCAGCGCGAGCGCAACTACCGAAAGCAACTACAACGGAATAATTTCAACCGGGATTAGCACCAACCCAAAAGAGCGCATGAGACCTAAAATTCGTAACACAGAAGATCTAAAAGAGAGCAAGTATAACAAGTAAGAAGGCTCTAGTCGAGATATCCCGACTAGACGATACCCTGATTCCTATACTTTACGCGTACAGTCAGTGCTTGCAAGTATATATGTGTGTGTGTGTGTACGCGCATACTGCATAGTGCATACAAAACTTCAATGTCCCATATCTCCGGTGTTTTATTATCCGATTTCGATAAAAATTTCACAGATTGTCATTTTGTTTAATGTCTTAAATGCTATCTCAAATATTTCCAAATTCTAGATTTTGTTGTTATCGATCCCATGTGTATATCGGAAACGGGAAGAGTTATCGAAAATCGAAACAAACTTGTACTGCCTAGGGATTAGGCGAGCTTAAGTTCCAAATCTGGAGTCTCTAGCTCTTATAGTCTCTGAGATCGACGCGTTCATACATACGGACGGACAGACGGACAGACGGACATGGCTATATCGACTCGACTGTTGATGCTGATCAAGAATATATATACTTTATGGGGTCGGAGATGCTTCCTTCATTTTCGGCTTTATGAAGAAGTTGCAAACCCAGAATAAAACGGATATGATACAAAGGAGTATCTACAGGCAGAAATAGATGTACAAAGGGCACTAGCACCAAGAAACAATCAGCAATTCCCAAATTTGATGGGGATATTTTAAAATGGACACAATTCTTTGATATGTTTGTGTGCATTGTACACGATACCAATATGCCGACTATTCGGAAAACGTGGTATCTAAAAATCAGCGTGATCCGTAAGGCAAAAAGACTAATACGCCAAATCTACTTGAAAGAGGACAACTACCTTCACGCACCTTAACGACAAAGGATAAAAGGTTTGCCCAAGCTGTTTTAAATTTGTGCCAAAAAAGACAAGACGCTCCTGCATTTGGAAAATTCTTAAATGGAGCTACAAAATCCAACTGTAGCATCAGAAAGTAGCAAATATATAAATCTACTTTCAACGGCAAAGGTAATATTCCAAGGAAATAATGGGCAACAAGCTATTTTCAAGGCTTTGCTGGCTTCTGAATCACAGATTAACGTTAAATCAGAACGATTCGTTTCTTTATTATCTTTAAAACGATACGACTCCACACGACGAATTGAAGGCATCGGTGGACACCTAAAGACAAGTAGATCTCGTGTATCGAAGCATTTTTTCTGCCGCACATTATTACGGATCAGCCAGCCCAATATATAACTGATAAAGATTGGAACATGTCAGCAACCATACCGTTGGCGGATCCTTAATTCAACAAACTGGGCAAGATCGGTGCCAAACATTATTGTGCACTATTGCTTCCACAACAACACAAACTAATACCCTCTTGGTCCAATCATAGTCCAATCATGCAAAAAACCACGCTGGTATGGGTTGTGGCTGGCAAAAAAAAGGAATGAAGGATGTCAGAAGCCATTTGTGCAGTAGCTACAGGTGAAGAAACAAATACCATTACAGAGCGATTTTTGGCCCTAGACAACTTTGAAATAGCAGAAAGGCATCGTACACCAACTGAAAAGGGGTGCAAAAAACATTTTATTGACAAATCGTAGATTGCTGCAAATGGTTGATTCATCTTAAAATTGCCGTTTTCTGAACATTCTTAAGCCCTGGGGCCCTCGTTGGAGGTTCCTCGCACTGGAAAGAAGGACAGCGACAGAAATGTAGAATTGGGTCGCATTAAAGCTATTCCTCGGAAACTCTTTCCAATAAAACATTACTTTATCCCTCATCATTGTGTGCTGAAACCTGACAGCAGCATCACAAATCTAAGAGTTGTTTTTGATGCATGATGTAAAACGTCAACGGGAAAATCGTTAAATGACATACTGCAAGTTGGACCCTCGGTGCAAAGCGTTCTTATGGCAATTCTACTGAGATTCAAAACACATAAGTACGTGTTTACTGCAGACATCGAAAAAATGTATCGCCAAATATGGATAATCCCTAAACACCAATTTAATCCGATTATAGTTTGGAGAAAATAATACAAATGATGACTTAAAATACTATCGACGAAAAACCGTCACATATGAAACTGCATCGGCTCCATTTCTGGAGTGTCTGAATCGCTAAGCCTCACTTCATATAATCCAGCGGTCGGGAAACTTTTGTAACCATTACCCCAAAAAAGCTTTCTGTAAGGTGACTTTACCCCATATTGAAGAGTAAAACAAGTAAGAAGGCTCTAGTCGAGATATCCCGACTAGACGATACCCTGATCCCTATACTTCACGCGTACAGTCAGTGCTTGCAAGTATGTGTGTATGTGTGTGTGTGTGTGTGTACGCGCATACAGCATAGTGCATACAAAACTTCAATGTCCCATATCTCCGGTGTTTATTATCCGATTTCGATAAAAATTTCACAGATTGTCATTATTTTGTTTTACAATTCAAATTGCATCACAAAGTTTTCAAAATTCAAGATTTTTTTGTTATCGATCCCATGTGTATATCGGAAACGGGAAGAGTTATCGAAAATCGGAAAGAAACTTGTACTGCCTAGGGATTAGGCGAGCTTAAGTTCCAAATCTGGAGTCGCTAGCTCTTATAGTCTCTGAGATCGGTTGGCTCATACATACAGAAGGACAGACGGACGGACAGACGGACGGACAGACGGACATGGCTATATCGACTCGACTGTTGATGCTGATCAAGAATATATATACCTTGTAGGGTCGGAGATGCTTCCTTCTACCTGTTACATACTTTTGCACAACTTCATTATACCCTTTTTTCCCATTTTTAATGGGATCAGGGTATAAAAAGGGTAAAAAAATAGAAAATTTTAAAAATTTACTTTTTTTTATCACCATTACCCCAAAATATTGTTGTGTAAGTTGACATTACCCCATGGTGAAGAGTAAAAAATAAATAAAAAGGACAATTGAATAGAAAATTTAAAATATATCATTTTTTACCCCCAGAAATTTCACTTTTACCCCATTTGGGGTAATTTACCCCGGTTCCCGACCGCTGATACAAGCAGATCACCTCTGCCAAAAAGGGATCAACTTTGTGGCCGCACGCAAAGCAGCACAGCAAAAAGGATTACAAAACGATTAGTTTGCTTGGAGCTGGCACAGGTCTTCGACCCTTTAAGCCTGTTCTCTCCAGTCGTGGTAAAAGCAAAAATGTTTATGCAACGACTATGGGAATCAAAACTCGATGAAAATAAAAACTGGGACGACAGACTACCTATGAATCTTTAGAACGAGTAGAAAAACTATCGAGAGGACTTGCAGAGCCTTAACTCAACTTCTGTCACGAAGGAACTGAAAACACATGTGTGGGTGAGTCAGAGCAGGCATATGGCGCAGCAATATACATATATACCCGCAACGTACAAAAACAAGCAAATAGCTGTGCGCTTACCATGTCCAAAGTCTCGAGTGGCTCCAACCGCAAAACAGTCACTACCTCGTATTGAACTCAGTGCTGCATAATAGGTGCTGAGCTTGCGGACAGGATTCGATAACCTTGACTCTAACACAGTGCCAGGATACTTTAAGTCGGATTCTTCCGTTGTTCTTTCATGGATCAATGCACCCTGTTCCACACATAATACATTTGTGGCCATTTTCGTCTGCCAACAACGCAGCATATGTGCTCTCAAGAGGAATATCTGCACGAAAACTTCACGAGCACAGTCTATGGCTCTATGGACCACTCTTTTTGCAGAGAAAATCAATGCATATAAGCCTAGCTGCAATCTGCAATAGGCGATGAGTTGTATACCTGCGAGCACAGCAGCTAATTTTTCAAGTTACAACGCATTGTGGCTTACATGTTGCGATTCTGCTACAAGCGATACAAATCAGCTACTACCACGCAGAGTAAAATGCAACTGGACCGCGCTCGCAATATAATTCTACAGACAATACAGCAAGCTGAATTTACAGCTGACCTTAAAAGTTTGAAAAGCCACAACACAGTTGACAAAAAGTGTCCTATCTCATAGTTGTCACCAATACAAGGGTCCGATCGACTCATGCGAGTTGGAGGTAGATTGGAGCAAGCCCCACTCCATTACAATGCAAGGCACCAGATATTGCTGCCTAACAATGATCCAATAGTAAAGATAACATTGCGAGAACTGCATGAAGACAACATGCACTGCGGTGCTCAAGCCTTACGAGCAATTGCTAGTCAAGAATATTGGATACTGAACGACAAAACTATGTCGAGAAATATCGTTCACAATTGTGTGAAGTGCAACAAGGCAAAACCCAAGTTAATGAACCAAATTATGGGCAATTTGCCAGCCGATCAAGTGACACCAACACGCCCGTTTCTCACTTTAGACGTACACTTGTGACTAATTTGGATTCATTATAAAGTTCGCGGAAAAATACCAGATAAGCCTCAGATAGCCTATGCCGTCTGCAGTTTCTCTACAAAGGCGGTCGAGCTGGTTAGCGACCTGACTAAGAACGCCTTTCTAGGAGCCCTGTGGCGCTTCTTAAGCCGCCGCGGCAAATGTCTAACAACTCGTTGTGACAATGCCACCAATTTTGTCGGAGCTAACAACCAACTAAAGGAACTGGGAGGATCAATATTTGGCGAGAAGGCTCGAGCAGAGATCATCAATCACTGCAAAAATAAAAGATACCTTTAAATTTATACTGCCACGAGCGCCATCATTTGGAGGCCTATGGGAATCTGCGGTCAAGGCTGCAAAACGACTACTGGTTACCACTATAAATACCGCATCTCTAACAATCGAAGCCTTAAACACGGTGATCATCGAAATTGAAGCAATCTTAAACTCTCGCCCAATTACACCAATGAAAAATGACCCCACGGACAACAAAGTCCTCACCCCAGCACATTTTGTGATTGGTAAAACGCTGTTCCCCCCGATGTCAACACAGACCGCATCGAAAAATCCTTTCTAAAAAGGTGGGAACTAGTATCCAGACTCAAGCAAGGATTTTGGAAGCAATCGTCAAAAGAATATTTACAAGAATTGCAAGCCAGATATAAGTGGAAAGCCGTCAATCCCAATATCAAGGTATGCTTTTTCTAGTCAAGGAAGACAACGTACCTCTACAAGCGCCCAAAACCAGGCTTGTGCCGTTATTTCCAGAAGAGATGGCCTAAAAACACCACATCAAGGAAAACGAGGACACAGATAAAAATGATGCGCCACCCGTTCAACGAAAACGGCTAATGTCGTCAACCATAATCCTGTCTCTGCTATTCCTGCTGTTAATGTTACCTTTGGTACTGACAGAGTCAGTATCTGTGACACGGTTCGCCGGCCTGGAGTCTACTATGAAAAAATTGGAACAACGAAGAGAACAATACCCGAATGGGCCATGGTAATATAATGGAACTATGCTGGCGCGATATGAAAACATTTAATTCGGGCATAAACTAATTCAAATACATATGCCCAGAATAAAATAAAAATCACATATGTGACGTCATATCTCTGCACTTTCGTTAGATGTTAGATCCACTTATACAACACACATACAAACGCCAGTCCCCATTTGATGCAATGGGTAATATTACAAAACAGTCTGTTTGGAGTATTCGACTCGGACTACGCTAATAAAATGACCAAGGTGATAGAGAAGGTAAAATCAACGAAGAATTTTTACTAGCATTACGCAAGATTCAAACTTCAATGCATTGTCAAGAAGACAAGATCTGCATCTGACAAGCGGCTAAGACTTCTTGAACAGCAAGTTGCTACCATTAGCCAAACAAGAGGAAAATGCACTGGTGCGCGTCTTACGGAGACTTACCTGGCGTTAACAACCCAGTTAACACTGTTAGTAGCCACCCTTCAACGCATGCAATTAGGAATAGAGGACGTGCTAACTGGAATTCGCCACCGTACAATAAGATCAATATTGATTTCTCCCTATTAATTAAAGGAACAATTAAATTAAATACGGGATCAAACACTATTGTCAACATCAATATTAGAACTTTTCAATATTGTGCCGATTCCGCTGAGGGACTCAACAAGCTGGCGACTATTTGAGCTTAAAATACCAATTATAGTTCAAAAGAACCACAGGGATCAATTCATGGGACTCACAACATATAATCTGCAACGCTACATTACCAAATCGGTGTGAGTTTCAACTCTTTAACAACAAAACATCAACGATGTTTCAAGTAACTCATAGAACAAAAAAAATGTTATGAACAAAACCACACTATCCTAATAAAAGGATTTTTGCAACGCATTCTGTAAAAAAAAAAGAAGACTTATGCAACGGAACCCCGTCTACTTTACAACTTAAAGAAAGCAGGCTACTGTCGCTGTCATCAGGCTGTACTGCACACAACTCAGAAATTAGCATCAGTACTTTCAACATCATTATAAGTCTAGCGAGAAAAGGCTATGCTCATTATGGCAACATAATCGAGCCAAACACCACAAAAAGACTTTTAAAAAAACTCCACATATACAAGAAGATAAGGATCGGGCTGACTTGCAGCTGAAATTGAATAAATTCAACAAATAAGAGCTGCCTGACAAAATTAGTTCAGTACAACATCAAAATATCGCCGCTAATGCTTCTTTAGTGGTATCCGTCATAGTGCTACTTGTCTTTGCACTACGGGAGCAACGCTTTTGGACGTTGCAACCAATAGCTACAAGGAATGAGGCTGCCAATACAGCCGTGCCATCAGCATCCCAAAAATTGTTGGTCACGGCCGGGAGAATGTTTAGTTGCAAATAAGTCAACTTTTTAAGCCAATTATTTAAGTAATTACACACAATTATCAACACAATTAATACTATGTAAAGACCATCCACATTTCAATTATGCTTTTCTGCATAAGCAAGAACTTGGTGAGTACTCAATAACCCAATTTAAGTGACAACACAAAAATGTAAGCTAAGCTATTTTTGCCTATTCTTATTGCGACTTTTCGTTAATAAAATCAGTGTTTTAGTACAACTGCATACAATTCACTCATTTCTACCATCGCAACATACTGTTCAGACCGAAGGAACTTCCTCTCCGTAGTCGAACTAGTTACAAGTGCTAGTTGCGACGCCTACTAGTAGTCAGTTTATGAACTAAATTCTTCCCTTATAAAAGACACAAAAGAACCAAATAATAAATTAATGTTGAGTAACCAATTTTAACCGAAGCTGCTGCATCTTCGACAAGGCGCTTGATGCACCACATTCCATCCCTGAAGTGCGCAAGGTGCCACATTTATCCGCAGGTGAAGAATGCGCTAAGTGAAAGAAAAATTTAGTGGCATCATGGCTTCATTCAAGCGAGTCACTATTGCGCTTGCCCTGAATCACAACAAATAAAGCAGGCGTCGTGATATCATTTGCAGGAACGAACGAAAACACTGGGATTTTTATACCCTGATCCCATTAAAAATGGGAAAAAAAGGGTATAATGAAGTTGTGCAAAAGTATGTAACAGGCAGAAGGAAGCATCTCCGACCCTATAAAGTATATATATTCTTGATCAGCATCAACAGTCGAGTCGATATAGCCATGTCCGTCTGTCCGTCCGTCCGTCTGTCCGTCCGTATGTATGAACGCGTCGATCTCAGAGACTATAAGAGCTAGAGACTCCAGATTTGGAGCTTAAGCTCGCCTAATCCCTAGGCAGTTCAAGTTTCTTTCCGATTTTCGATCACTCTTCCCGTTTCCGATATACACATGGGATCGATAACAAAAAAATCTTGAATTTTGAAAACTTTGAGATGCCATTTGAATTATAAAACAGAATAATGAAAATCTGTGAAAATTTTTTTAAAATCGGTTAAGAAACACCGGAGATATGGGACATTGAAGTTGTGTATGTAGTATGCAGTATGCGCGTAGACACACACACACATACTTGCAAGCACTGACTGTACGCGTAAAGTATAGGGATCAGGGTATCGTCTAGTCGGGATTTCTCGACTAGAGCCTTCTTACTTGTTTACAAATGATTATGTGCAAATGTATGCAACAGATAATAGGAATTATTTTTTTTTTAAATGTTCATTAAATAAGTCATCTAGACGTTTTTGAAACAATTTTTCGATAACATTTATTGAATCTCTTTTATTATTAAAATCATCCTTTAATTTTATGAAATAATTTATTTTTTATAACAATTAAAAATAAAAAAAAAATTTAGCTTGTACCTTTATTAATTAGTTTTACTTCAGAATTTGACCGATGAGTGCTATTTTCGGTTACTTCTTTTGAAAATGGCTGCGTTTTGTAGCTCTCATATACAGTCTGTCAATGAAGTGTTTTCGCGTGAAGAAAAATGTATGTTTTTCACTTACAGGCAAAAATATAACTGTAATATGGCTCTTAAAATTTTTTTGAAATTTTTTATGTATTTTTTATTTATTTCTTAATAATATATTTAAACAAATTTGATTATTCATTTAAGAACAAAAAAGTTATAACAAAAACAAATTAACTCTAACCTAATTTGACTGTCAAGAAAGTGTTTTCGCGTCTACTTTTTCCACGTGCCTACCCTAAAAAAAACGGCACCAGCAGCTGAAATCCGTATGAAAATTCATACGGCTGGTGCAGTTTACTTTTTGTAGGTACGGTGATGGATATAGGCCACATTCAATCGCGATATGGTGATTCCACAATCATTCTTCATTTCATTGGCAAGCGATCTGGCCAAAAAATTTTGGACTTTTATGGATCTAAGCATTTTTAATTTAATTAAATGTAACTGTACATATGAATTTCATACGAATTTTACAACGAAAATGCACCAAAAAGTAGACGCGAAAACACTTTCTTGACAGTCAAATTAAGTTAGAGTTAATTTGTTTTTGTTATAACTTTTTTGTTCTTAAATGAATAATCAAATTTGTTTAAATATATTATTAAGAAATAAATAAAAAATACATAAATTGATTGGTACAGCACTAATGTTTTGATTATCGGTTTCTCATTGCGGGTATTGCGATCAGAGCAATTTCATGTTTGTTTTTGTCGCATAATTTATAAAAGGTCTTGTGACTTCAAAACGAATAACCGTTATTCCAAAATATTATAGAAACTGCTTAAAAATTACCCACTTCACTTGCTAACAAACCAATAGTTGCACTATGAAAAACTGGTGTGTGTGTATATAATTTGGTGGAATTTTATTTTTTTAGAGATTGTAGATTTGTAGCCGTTTTGCATTTTTGGGAAAAACATTGACTGAGTAAATACGCAACAGGTACAGTGTGCCCAACAAAGGTTACAAGGTGAAAAATTTTGATATTTTCACTTTAGAGCTATAAGGGATAAAAAAAAAAATCATTCTTCATCTCATTGGCAAACGATCTGCGCAATAAATTTGGCTTTTATGGATCTGTTCATTTTTAATTTAATTAAAAGTAATTGTACATACGAATTTCACAACAAAAATGCACCAAAAACGAAGAGTGCACTTTCGTGGCAGTTGAATTTAGTACCTTTGTAAGTATTTAAAATGTTTATTTCTTAATGTTAATGTTTTTTAAGTTCCGCTTAATAGGTTTAAGAGATAATTGACTGAATTACTAAGAAAAAAAAAATTAAAAACAACAACCAGTGTATCCCGTATAGCTGCTCTAAAGTGAAAATATCAACATTTTCACCATGTCGCAACCTTTGTTGGGCACACTGTATGTAAGCTAATAAAGAGAAAACCAGACCAAGCGTGGAACCAAAAATTTTGATATTGCCGTATTTCATTCATCTTTTTTTTTTTGCATAACATTAGAAAGGCAATTTCAGACTTTTTGTTCAATCTGCTTACTGCTGCCTAATATGGAAGGGTAGTATATACTTTAATTGAACTTTGCCTAATTGAGAAACTTAACGCAAAATACTAAGATATGACTTTCATTATTTATGTTTACTAATATTTTGGTAAAAGGTAGGGCACGCATAATTAATATAGTAGGTTTTTTATGACTTTATTCAATATTCAAACTAACACTTACATAAACATATTTTGGATTCAAGTTCCTAAAATAAATTGTCTTTATTATTATTAAAAATATATATATATATTCACGAATTTATTTACTATAATTGAATATTGCGTTAAAGAGTATCAAAGCTTTGTGCAATTTTTTGTAACCGAGCAAAAACGAACACCATGTGTTGTGGCTGTTTTGCAGTCAGCTGCAGCCGTTTTTCTGTCGGCAACTTGACAACATACATACAGTGTGCCAATTGTTTGTTTACATATAGTGAAAAATTTTGATATTTTCATTTTAGAGCTATAAGGGACACACTGGTTGTTAAGGAAAATTTTTATTTTTTATAAGTAGTTCAGTCAATTATTATTCGCCTGATATGGTGATTTCACAATCATTCTTCATTTCATTGGCAAGCAATCAAGCAAAAAAATTTGGACTTTTATCGATCTGCGCATTTTTAATTTAATTAAAAATAACTGTACATACGAATTTCATACGAATTTTACAACGAAAATGCACCAAAAAGTTGGTGTGTAACCCTTTTCGTGGAAATTGAATTTAGTGCCTATGTTAGTATTTTTAATTGTTCTTTGTTAATGTTAATGTTTTTTAAGTTCTGTTTAATAGGTTTAAGATATAATTGACTGAATTACTTATAAAAAATAAAAAACAACAACCAGGATGACCATATAGCGCTAAAGTGAAAATATCAAAAAATTTTCACTTTGTGTAAACCTTTTCGTGGCAATGTGTATGTACATACGGTGTGCCAATTACAGTCTGTCAAGAAAGTGTTTTCGTGTGAAGAAAAATTTATGTTTTTTCACTTCATTGGCAAAAATATAACTGTAATATGGCTCTTAAAATTTTTTTGAAATTTTGTATGTATTTTTTATTTATTTCTTTATAATATATTTAAACCAATTTGATTATTCATTTAAGAACAAAAAAGTTATAACAAAAACAAATTAACTCTAACTAAATTTGACTGTCAAGAAAGTGTTTTCGCGTCTACTTTTCGGTGTAAAATTCGTATGAAATTCGTATGTACAGTTACATTTAATTAAATTAAAAATGCTTAGATCCATAAAAGTCCAAAATTTTTTGGCCAGATCGCTTGCCAATGAAATGAAGAATGATTGTATAATCACCATATCTCGATTGAATGTGGGCTATATCCATCCACGTACCTATTTGGAACTTAAGCTCGCCTAATCCCTAGGCAGTACAAGTTTGTTTTCGATTTTCGATAACTTCTCCCGTTTCCGATATACACATGGGATCGATAACATCAAAATCTTGAATTTGGAAAACTTTGAGATGCCATTTGAAATTTAAAACAAAATAATGACAATATGTGAAAATTTTATTGAAATCGGTTAAGAAACACCGGAGATATGGGACATTGAAGTTGTGTATGCAGTACACAGTAAGCGTATACATACACACACACACACTTGCAAGCACTGACTGTACTGACTGTACGCGTAAAGTATAGGGATCAGGGTATCATCTAGTCGGGATATCTCGACTAGAGCCTTCTTACTTGTTTCTTTATACAACATGTACATACGGTGTGCCAATTATTTGTGTACACATGTTGAAAAATTTTGACATTTTCACTGTGAAAATTTAAAGGGTTTTTAATTAACGACAAAAGAAGTGCACAAAATGAACAAACTAACAAAACATTACTTATTTACTACTGCAGGCAACATAAACTGTAAATGAAGTGAATTTTTAACAAAATAACTACCGAAACATAGAAAAAAAACCCACTTCTTGTCTTTTTAAAGAAAAAAAACATGTAAGAAGACTCTAGTCGAGAAATCCCGACCAGACGATACCCTGAACCCTATACTATGCGCGTACAGCCAATGCTTGCAAGTATATGTGTGTATGTACGCGCAGATTTTCATTATTATTTTTAATTCAAATGCCATCTCAAAGTTTTTAAAATTCAAAATTTAATTGTTATCGATCACATGCGTATATCGGAAACGGGAAGAGTTATCGAATGAAACTTTATACTGCGAGACTTAATAGGCGAGCTTATGTTTCAAATTTGGAGTCTCTAGCTCTCTGAGATCGACGCGTTCATACATACAGACAGACTGACATGGCTTAACTGACTCGGCTGTTGATGCTAATCAAGAATATTTATTCTGTATGGGGTCGGAGATTTTTCTTTTTTTGCCTGTTACATACTTTTGCCCAAAACTATTATACCCTTTTTACCCATTTTTAATGGGTTCAGGGTATTATAAGTCCAGAATTTGAAATACTTCAGGAATCAACTGTTTTTGTCATTTGCGAGCGTCCACTGTATAGTTAATAATTTGCCATTAGCAAATCAATATTTTTTAATTTTCAAAAATAAGTTTTTCTTACGGCCATGCATTGCAAAGCGAAATTACCAGCAGCCCACCAATTCAAGATTATAATAAATTAAAAAATTTAACAGTTAATTTACTAGTCCTTCTGGTTCATTATAAGTCACACTTAAGTTACAAGAGTTACAAAACATCAGCAGTCCATAATCCCAGAAGTATAAGCAAAGAAGCTATACTTAAAACAAAAACGGCACGTCGGCGTTAAGAGGAACTGCCCGTTTCCGTTACTTTGACCTCGTTGTGTTCAAACCTCAACATTTCTTTATACATTTAACATTAAAAATTAAAAAGCTTATGTTTGTGCGAATTGACATAAATAATGTTATTGATGCAGCACAGGCTTAAAACGAGTTTGGAAATGAAAGCAAACACAAAGTTGAAAACTTTTTTTTTTTTTGAAATATTGCTAGTATCATAGACTTACAAAGAAAACAAGACATGTTATGTACGTCGGAGACTTGAGATTTTTAATGTGTACTTGGGTAAATTTTTCGATATACTATTATATCAAATAACCTAATGTTATTTTTTTAAAGTTCTGACCACCCTTTTTTTTTTCGACGAACTGTGTTATGCTTTGAACTAAATAATTATTTTTATGTAAAAAAAATTGAAGCAATTATTTTTAAAATTTTTAGTTTACAAAATTACACGCGTTGACAAGAAATTTAGCTAAGATTGTTTAAATATTCTAGTCTTTTTTATTTTTAAATACACTTGAAAAGCGTATATTAATTTTGTCATAACTGTGTAACATAACATTATACAGTGCAGTATACATATTTTTAATCAGCAACGCGTGCTGAGTCAAATAGCCATGTCCCTCTGCCCGCCTGTTTTTATGCAAACTAAGGTCTTCCTTTTGTTGCAGTAAGATCAATTTTGAAAAGCGGACAGCTCGAACCACTATAGCTAAATACAAATGCAAAGAGCTTTAAAAAGATTTTGACATGCAAAATAACAAGAAGGCTCTACAAATGTGTATGACATTCGGCATACTGAAGTTAGCTTTCTTAATTTTTTTATTGTTAATAGATATAAAAGTTAAATTTTGAAACACTTTTATAAGCCACATTTTAAGTTGATTTAATGTTAGCTTAGATTCGACACCTGGCGTTGGGACGGCCTTCAAAAATTGTTTGACGCAGATCTTTGAGGGACGTTATCTATCTATCTTTAGCTAAAGGAATGTGGGTGTAAGAATGTGGCGTAGCACACCAATCTTGGACAATTTATCTGATAGACTAAAATATTTGCAAAGTTTAAAATCTCTTCTTGCAGGATTTTGAAAAAATGCTTTCATACGATCGTACAGAAGGGCGGACAAACGGCCCGGAATAAATGTAAAAACGCACACTTATGCACTAATGTATATACGGAATGTTTATGTATAACATATATATGAAAACAATTTTTTTTAATCTGGTATGAATATTATAAAATAAATAACATTTTAAATAGTTGAATGAGAGCAAGCGTTACGCTTTTCAAGTCCACATCTTTTTACCAAACGCATTTTTGCGCTGCGTCAGCGTTATCTTTTGAAATGAATTAATGTGAATGTGAATTAATCTGAAAACGTTGTGGAAATGCATAGCACTGCATTAAAATACTATTAAGTTTATGTACTATTCGAATCCGCTTGGCCTGTCGTTTTGGGCACAGACCTACCAACAATTATGAATGCTGATTGGCGCGGTCTTTTGCGCGCCGCTTGGCTAGCATCGACAGCTCAACCGGACCCACATTTGCCGCCTGTGGTATTGCGATTGCGCGAAATGTGGCATCAACTGCGCCTCTCAACGCCATGGAGATGTGATTATGCTGCTGCACCCCCAGGGGTACCTGTTGCGCCCTGCTGTTGACGCTTGTCTGATCTGGCGCGTATTCGGTTTGCTGCACATTTCTGGAAAACTGGTTGCGAACCCAACTGTGCGCTAGAATTTGCGCTACCGTTGGTCGATTCTCGGGAACAATGTGCAGCATTTGGCGCAACAGTTCCTTGACTGGCGCACTAATGAGCGACCAATGATTGCTGCTAAAATCTATATTGCCAGATCCTATGCGCTTAAGAATAACTTCCGGAGAATCGTTTGGCGTACTGGCAAACGGCGTCCGCCCAGAAAGCATAATGTACAGCAACACGCCCAGTGACCAAATGTCACAGGCCAAATCATAGCCCTGCCGCTTAAGCACTTCGGGGGCCACAAAATTCGCCGTGTAACAGGGCGTCATTAGTAGCCCGTTGTCGGCGCGCAGCTGCTTAGCAAACCCTGTGAAACGAATCGATACAAAATACAATAATATTTCAAATGAAAACATTGCAATCGGACGCTACCGACTGCGTAATACTCTTATACGAGCATCAAACAAGTAAGAAGGCTCTTCTGAGAACGCTCGACTACTTTACGCCATACCTGCACTAATGCGCTAATGCATGATGCCTAAGCTTCAATCATTAATATTTTCATTATTGCTCAACCGATTTCGATTTCAGATTTTCAGTATGTCGTCTATGGTTTCTAAAACAATTTACAAGTTTTACGAATTCATGATTCATATGTAATTGATTAAATATTTATTTCGGAATTTTCAAAAATTTAAAACAGAGGCTCTTAAAACGGAGGCTCTTAAGCTCTTAAATCTCTAAAATCGACACGTTTCTTCAGAAAGAGGGACAATAGCTACTCGGCATGTTGATGCTGAACAAGAATATATATCCTTTATGGGGTTGAAGATGCCTCTACCAGCCTGTTGCACAAAACCTTTGTGTCTATTTTACCATGAGTTCATGGTATAACTGGTGGTAGTGAGCTGGCTTGCAAAGCGGTGGGCGCTTAAGAAATTGTATTTCTTAGCGATTTCACAGCCCCACGTAAGTGGGCGTAACACATAAACCATTATTGATCTCAGAGATTAAATGTGCTAGACTTTAAATTTGGAAAATAACTTTTCCTTAGCCATACGCAGATCAAGTTTGAATTTGGAAATCTTGAAAAAGGCTATAGACGACCTAATGAAAATCTGTGAAATTTACACGACGTTTTATATTGGCATGGAAGTATTTTTATTAAAGTTATATAAGCCTCCTCCAGTAAGCCTCCTCAGTGAATAATTGATATCGGACTTGTTTTCAAATACTTTTAAACTTCAATTTATTTAATCCTTTTGACTCAAGTAGAGGAACTTACCTAAATCGCAGAGTTTAAGTGTTTCCGGTGTTCGGCGCATGCTCGCGTAAATCATATTCGAGGGCTTCAGATCGCGATGGACGACACCATGCTCGTGCAAATAGGCAACGGCGGCGGCAATTGTACGCAACACAGCGCTCGACTCACTTTCGCACATTTGGCCGACGGCAAGAATACGATCGAGCAGTTCGCCGCCCTTGAGCAGCTCCATGACAAGATACGCAGAATTTGTATCCTCGTACACCGAATAAAGCGTTACGATATTCGGGTGATTTCCATATCGGAGCATTATCTCCACCTCTTCCCAGCAATCAGCAGTTGCGGTGGAGGCGGCAGCCACCGCCGCTTTTTCAATGATCTTCACAGCATAGTGCTTCTTCGTGGCGCGATGCTCGCACAAGCGGCACACCGAGAACGTGCCACGGCCCAGCTCCTGAAGGAGATTATATTCGCTTAAGAAGTTGCCCGGGAGAACACCAGGCAAGCTGGGCGGCCCTGTTGCCAAAGCCACGGGGGCCGTGGAAGCGTGAAGAGGGCTGGCATTGTTAGAGCAGCTACCAGTGATATTAGTGTTGACATTGGTATTGGTTGTGTTGGTGATGTTACAGCTGTCAAGCAGCACGGGCGCCACAAAACTGAAGCCTCGAAAAATTTCATGTGCGGAAGCAGATATGGGACCGCCAGGTGAGTCGCGTGGCGACTTAGACGTGTACTCCAAATCAAAGTAGAAAGCATCATCACGACTCACTGCCGGTATGAAAGGAGGACGCACCATCTTACGCTCCAGCCGCACCCAATCAATGGTGGCAAAGAAGCAATGTGCCTTGATGTCCAGTATGCCCTGAACACCCGCACCAAGTCGATTTAATGGATTTCGCTTAAAAAGCGCGCGCAACAGAGATTGCGCTTCAGGTGATAGGTTTTCAGGCATGCCCAGTTTTGTGCGTAGTATTTGGTTCATGGTCTCCTGGCGCGTTTGTCCGTGAAAAGGTAGATTTCCTGTCAACATCTCATACATGAGTACACCGAATGACCACCAATCAGCAGCGAAGTCATGACCCTTGCGATTGACTATCTCAGGCGCCATGTACTCAACTGTGCCACAAAAGCTGTACGTCTTGGAGCCATCAAGTGGCTGCTTGGACAGTCCAAAATCTGTTAGCGCAATATGTCCGTGCTCGTCCAGCAGTATGTTTTCTGGCTTCAGGTCACGATAGATTATACCCAACATGTGCAAATGATTAAGCGCCAGGGCCAGTTCAGCCAAATAGAACTTTACATCCTCCTCAGTAAACATGACCTCTTTGGACAGTCGTGTAAACAAATCACCACCGCGCAGAAAATCAAGTATTAAATAAAGTTTTCCAGGTGTTTGAAACGCATAATGTAAACGCACGATGAACGCGTGTCCCACATCGGCTAGAATTTTGCGCTCGTTCGTACTGCGCACGCGATCCTTCACTTTAAGTGTAGCTTTTTTGAGCACCTTCATAGCGTACAACGTACCCGAATCTTTACCCAAAATCTTGCGCACCAGAAACACTTTTCCAAAACTGCCCTCACCAAGCACACGCAACAGCTCAAATTGCGATGGATCAGCCTTGTCGTGACCCTCTTTGACCACCTCGCGCAACTCGAATTCATCATAACTGGCTGCTCCGTACGATTCTGAGTCACTTAGCTCCATTTGTTCGGGAGTTTTGATTGGCGTTATGTGATGCTGTTCAAGTGCTGCTTGTAGTTGTTGTTGTTGCTGCTGTTGTTGGCGTCTTTGCGATGACGTCACAGTTGTGACAGTGCCACTTTCCTCATCGGTGGGCGTGTGCTCCATAGGTGTCACAGCTAGACTGCTGCAGCCGGAGGATGTAATTTGCATTCGTTGACGCAGCTGCAGACCCATTGCTGATGTTGTTTTTGCCGTTGCTATTGTCGCTGCACTGGCATTGTCCAGCTGCGCCTGCTCGGCATCGTTGTTATTGCTGCTGCGGCTGACGACTTCCACCTGCTGCTGTCTCAGATCCTTATTGGAGTCAGCCAGTGGCATGACTGTCATTTGCTGCTCTGTTGGCGTTTAAGTGCACTTACACGTTTGTGGGCGTTTCGATGCCTTTAACGCGACCTAATTTTTGTTGCTGTTCACGCTTGTCGCAGTGAAGCATTAAACTAGCAAAGCGTACAAGTAAGCTCCGCGATGCTCACTTTTTCGCTTTGCTCCTTGCGCTTTCGTTTATGCTTTTTACTCTGTGTTCGTTTGCAATTTTTTTATTCTTTATAAGGTATAGTTCGTTCTACTAAGTGTTGAAAAAATATCGAGTCTCTATCGATATTATCGATGGTAGTGTTAAGAAAACAACTGTCGTGGTTTTCGATAGTTCGATAGTTTATCAATGAGCCTGGACATGGCTACATTTTGTGATTTCTTAAAAAAATAACGTTTATATGTACACTTTGCCACGAAAAGGTTTACACAAAGTGAAAAATTTCGATTTTTTCACTTTAGAGCTATAGGGACACACTGGTTGTTTTTTTTGTTTTTGTTATTATTTTTTATAAGTAATTCAATCAATTATCTCTTAAAACTATTTAACAAACCTAAAAAAACATTAACATTAACAAAGAAACATTAAAAATACTAACAAAGCCTCAAATTCAATTGCCATGAAAAGGTTAAACACCTACGTTTTTTGGTGCATTTTCGTTGTGATATTCGTATGTACAGTTGCTTTTAATTAAATTAAAAATGCGCAGATCCATAAAAGTCCACATTTTTTGGGCAAAATCGTTTGCCAATGAGATAAAGAATGATTGTAGGAGCACCATATCTCGCGGCAATTTATTGTTTGACTTAACTCTAATATGATTTGTTGTTTTTTTGTATTTAATTTAAGCCTATGTCACATGAAATATTTTTTTTTATCTAAATAATATTTATGACCGAAATAATATTTATGACCCAGTAAAGACACTACCTCTAATATATTCCTAAAAATCGTTATACTTACTTACTATTATATTTTCATCTGTGTCAAATTAAACAAAGGGGATTGTCAAAAAGGCTCCCGGCTTTTGAATAATGTTCTCTGAGGCATTGACAAAAATAATAGTTTGATCGTTATTTGCAATCTTAAAAGAACCTCAACTGCTGGCCAGATAAACTTTTTGACAAGAATGTATGTCAAAAGACATTATTGCTTACGCACAATTGTTTAATATATTTAGTTTTTGGTGTTTCGAATAAACTTAATTAAAGTCCTAACTCAGCCACGAAACTTGGAAATACTTTAATAAACTTTTAAAACTCTGTGTTGTGTGAGCGGCTTCTTTTCTCAATATTACTCGCATTATGATGTTTAATTGATTTTCCTTCTTCTTTCTTCTCATTTCGTTGAAGATTTCCTAGTTCAAAAATCTTTAACCTTGTCCAATCGCCTGACCCACTCTTTGAAACACGTATAATACTATTATCAAAAAAGTCGTTCCAGTTAGTTCCTGTTCGTTCGAATGCTTCACTTAAACTTTGCCATTTATTATAAGATAAACTAGTATCCCAAACGAGTCATATTCTAAAATTATGATGCTGAGCAGCTACTTTTTGTTTGGAACCTTTACGTCCTTATTTATTTCCCTATCAAACAAATGAATTGAATCAAGATTAACAGATGATCGATTTTACGACGTGCTATGTCCACCGCTTAGTTTATCTTGGATAGCCGATGATTTTGATACGAATCCTCTCAGACCGAAGTAAGGGATTTGATGCATTCAGGGGTTTTCGTCTGTAACTATTTACTAGTGGTATTTAGGGAAATGCCATTGACTTTTGCGGTCAAAGTTGATTGATGTTGTACATCCCAAAGTGAGGCAGATATCAAGTTCGGGAACTAACTTTTTATGTATCTTTTTTGATAATCTCCCCGTATATTCTTTATTGACACAATCCATTTTAGCTTTGCATTTGCCTATTTTGCTTTTAAGTCCATTGAATTTTACCTTCAGTTGTGCGAAGTCGTCTTATTTTTATACCCTGATCCCATTAAAAATGGGAAATAAGAGTATAATGCTTTTGTGCAAAAGTATGTAACAGGCAGAAGGAAGCATTTCCGACCCCATAAAGTATATATATTCTTGATCAGCATCAACAGCCGAGTCGATATAGCCATGTCTGTCTGTCCGTCCGTCCGTCCGTCTTTCCGTCCGTCTGTCCGTCTGTCCGTCCGTCCGTATGTATGAACGCGTCGATCTCATAGACTATAAGAGCTAGAGACTTCAGATCTGTAACTTAAGCCCGCCTAATCCCTAGGCAGTACAAGCTTGTTTTCGATTTTCGATAACTCTTCCCGTTTCCGATATACACATGGGATCGATAACAACAAAATCTTGAATTTGGAAAACTTTGAGATGCCATTTGTAATTTAAAACAAAATAATGAAAATCTGTCAAATTTTTGTTAAAATCGGTTAAGAAACACCGGAGATATGGGACATTGAAGTTGTGTATGCAGCATGCAGTATGCGCGTAGACACACACACACATACTTGCAAGCACTGACTGTACGAATAAAGTATAGGGGTCAGGGTATCGTCTAGTCGGGATTTCTCGATTAGAGCCTTCTTACTTGTTATACCCTGATCCCATTAAAAATGGGAAAAAGGGTATAATGGTTATGTGCAAAAGTATGTAACAGGCAGAAGGAAGCATCTCCGACCCCATAAAGTATATATATTCTTGATCAGCATCAACAGCCGAGTCGATATAGCCATGTCCGTCTGTCCGTCCGTCTGTCTGTCCGTCTGTCCGTATGTATGAACGCGTCGATCTCAGAGACTATAAGAGCTCGAGACTCCAGATTTGGAACTTAAGCTCGCCTAATCCCTAGGCAGTACAAGTTTGTTTCCAATTTCCATTTGGTGATTTTTAAAGACCTTTTCTTATTGAGTCCTAATGAGTTGTTTTGACTGTCCATACTTCGACTGAAGGCGCTTCATAATATGCAAAGCGGACAAATCAACAATTCTTCCTTTTGAATTACCACATATTCCTATGATCAAAAAATGGACTCACCTTATATACCTCCCTGTGTGGTACCAGATGTCAATTCAACGCCGGGATAAAGTATTCCAAGTGAGAAGACCAGACCATGGATGCCACCATGTGCGGCCCGGATTTTGCAACGCTGCTCCTTGAAGTGGCAGCGACAAATGTAATACTCCATGCCTTCTGCATCTCCAGTAATTAATACACTGTTAGTCGAATTAGCGGCACTAGGTGTCAGTAAGTTGACATTTTGCTTAAACTATGCTGTTGTCATTAATGTTGCGCATAACTCGATCCGTTTACTGTTATACCAATATTGTCTTTTTAAAGCCTAGCAGGTTCATTATTGGCGGTTCCTTGTTCTTTGGAACTACGAATTTATCATAACGTTTGCTTAGTTGATCCATAGCCCGCTTGGTCTTGGTGTCGACGCGTGTGCTTGATCCTTGATTTTCCTTCCTTTTTTTTTGCTGCGAGCCAACACCAATTAATCGGTATGTGTATGAAAGGTGCAGCTTTAAGATTGTTTTTGCGCGCTTTCGTAGGTCACACATGCAAACAGATCTTCACAAATTTTTTTAAAGTTTTAAGTTAGTCTTTGGCGACGTAGGCAACTTTCATAATTTTTATTAAAATACTTCGTTCCAGCCCCAAAATTTTAAAATAATTTAAAAAAAACATTCCGTTATGGAATCGGTTGCTTTATTCAATATATAATCGTATTTAAGTTTAGCTTATAACAAGTGCACCAATGCGCTCATGCAAACGAACGCACGATCGAAGAAGTTATCAATGTACACGTATGTACGGTTAGTTGCTTTTTATACCCTGATCCCATTAAAATGGAAAAAGGGTATAATGGTTTTGCGCAAAAGTATCTAACAGGCAGAAGGAAGCATCTCCGACCTCATAAAGTACATATATTCTTGATCAGTATCAACAGCCGAGTCGATATAGC
>JAWNNW010001129.1:0-71125 GCA_035044465.1 Scaptomyza tumidula
TGTCATTTTTCTTTACGTATTTTATGGGCTAAGGGTATAAAAAAGCAAAGATGTTAACGTCTCCCGCTTAAAACTTTCAACAAAATCTCGGCAAGTGTAATAGAGTACTTCTATGCAATTCATAATGAATGTTGTAGCTGGAATACATTCTACGCTGCTTCAATGTGGTAGTGTGCTTATCAAGTGAGAAAGTGTATACAAACAACGAAAAAGTCATGGTAAATTTGTATACAAGGGGAATAAGTTTTTTATAGAATGCATAGAAGGCTGCCGCGGTTTTTTTTTTTTTGTTAAATATATAAAGCAAGCACAGTTGAACAATCGCTTGAACAAATTAACTTAAATATAATATTACGTAACAAACTTGACGTTTTTTGTGTGCCTACACAAGCAGTGCGGAAGATTAAATAAAAGCTACCCTTTTCCAATGTCTCGTTGCTCTTAGCCTCTTCAGAGTTTTTATCTTTTCAACAAAGCTGAGTACGACACACACGTACATAATTCCGAAACGGAACAAGTATTAGGAAAATATTGATGGCAACAGCAACCAATGGGGTGCAATTTTTTTTTTATTTTGCTTAAGTTTTCTTAAAGCAGTCGTTTGACCGCTTAGTTGGCTTTGGTCATGCCAAGTTTAGGTGTTTTGCTTCGCGGGTATGCCATTGAAATATTTATGAAGCCCCCACACAAAATCAAGCATATATGTATATGTAAGTCTTATGTTAAATGTAAGCCGGCTGGTAGTTGGCAATTGATAAGCGACCGACGACAAACGACGACTGTGCTGAGCCAAACTAAAATTCTGATTAACGGCAATTTTGCCAAAGTGGGTACGTGCGTACGTGCATTGAGCGAATAATTTCGGGACTGCACACTTGGAGTCGCTTAAGGTTTCCGGTTTTAGAAAACCTACAAACTAAATTTGTACAAATGTATATCAAAATTCAAGGAGGTGCCACTACCTTAAAATATTGTGTCGAGTTAACTAAAACACGCATGAAGTCTTTTATTTCAGAAACGACAAGCGGCTTGTTTTATTCACAAGTAGTTTTAGACTAAATTGAGAATGGAAAAGTAAAAATGAATCTTACAATAGGACAGAACGCCGGGCCTTGCAAAAAGTGCGGAGCTGTGCATTTTCTCTCATAGCGGCCACGCAAATATGCTGTAGTTGCCGGCTATGCAAACTGAACGTCTTCGTTTGTTTACTTAGTAACAGGAGCTGCTGAGCTCCGCGAACTAATTTATAGCGGCTGCACAACATTGTTGTGTTTGTCCGCTGCATAACATCCAGCCAAACATACAATATTGTGACGTGGTGTCATATTTTATTTTATATATAAAATGAAACTGACGTTAGGTAACTTATATATTGTCGAACAATTGTAGGAATGTTGTGACGTGGTGTTTTATTGTATTTTATATATAAAATGAAACTGACGTTAGTTAACTTATAGATTGTCGAACAATTGTAGGAATTTGGCCAAACAATATATTCCTTAAACTTACTTTTATCGGTTGTTCCCAAATACCTGTAGATCTTTATCGAAGTTGTTAATGCGTTAAATGCGTTGTTTGCTAAACTTTCATTTTTTTTTGCTGTTTTTTTCAGGTCAATGCGGGTAGCCTTTCCGAGCAGGCTGGCATGCAGCCCGGCGATGCCGTTATCCAGATCAACGACGTTGATGTCTTCAATTTACGCCACAAGGATGCTCAGGACATTGTGGTGCGCTCTGGAAATAACTTTGTCATCACAGTGCAGCGGTAAGTGCTCCCCAGTCTTTACTTCTGCTTTTATTTTTATTTAACCCTGTTCCTCTCCAGTGGCGGGTCCACCTGGCGTCCGCATGTGACACCAACTGGAAACATACCCCAGGCCAACTCACCTTATTTGCAGACAGTGACGAAAACTTCTCTAGCTCATCATCAACCGGATAGCCAGCACATTGGCTGTGGCTACAATAACTCAGCTCGTCCATTTGTAAGTCAACGTATATGAAATCAAACATACAAATATACAGACTTAAATTTTTGAGCTAACAACGTTTATAAAATTTATAAGCTATCAGCTGATTAGTTTTTGAGGCACATTTTAACTAGCTTGCACCAGGTTTACACTTTAATTGCGTCCATATTCCCAACTTACGCTGATTTTCTGATTACCAAAAATGCTTATAGCTACTCTCCTGAGCGGTGTCCACGATAACTCGTCGTCTGAATTAAAAAAAGTTAACTAGAATTGTTAGTTAAAAAGTTAATCCCGGTAATGACGTTGGGAATCGAATCCAACCGTTTTTGAGATAACGTGGGCAATAACATAAAAGAGCCGTTCAACAGAAAAAGGCGCTCAAAGTTTTTATATAAACAGCAAAAAAAAAAAAAAAAATTTTTGTGAGTTTAAGCCCGAATGACCTAAGATTTGGGGAATGTAGTACTTTTAAAAAGTTTTACTTTAAAAAAAATTTTTTTTATGCTGGTATTCATCTCCTAAAAAGCTAAATTTTTTCCACGAGAAATCAGATTTTTGTCTTGTTTCTAGTTAGCATATTTCATTTACCATTGTTGCCCAAAATCAAAAAATTATTTTTTCTACGATTTATCTTGTAAAACTAATATTCTGTCATATCTGGCAAATATAATATTCTATCATATCTCTTATGTTTGATATTGGCTCTGGTCAGGACAACGGTGGCAGCGATAGCGGCGTGAAGAGCATTGTCAACAAACAATACAATACACCGGTTGGTATTTACAGCGATGAATCTATAGCGGAAACACTTTCAGCTCAGGCAGAGGTTTTAGCTGGTGGTGTTCTCGGGTAAGTCAGTTAATCCCCTTACCTAACTATTTTTTTATTTTATTTTTTTTTTTAAATGAGCTTCAAGTATGTATTAAAGGTTGCAATCGCACGCAATCAACCGCTGAACACTCTGACACCTGTATAATACCAGCTTAAATCAAATATTATTGCGGCAGGGGAGAGTAAAGTGAGTTACAAAAGTATTCGTTTTGAAGCAGACAGTGCAAAAGCCTTAAGCTTTAACGGTTTTTATTTTCGATTCCCAAATTTTTTGTTTTCGAAACACAATTTTTACCAATTAAAAAACTGGGACCATAGAAGGGGCGATAGTCTGGCGCTTAAACCTAACTGCTATATCCTTGGATATTATAGCATCGTGGACAAGAAACAATCCTTATAGAGATATAGTTCGCATGTATTTATATATATATATATATATATATATATATATAATACATATGTCTTCCTAATGCGTATGCACTAATTTCTAACACAGTTTTATACATGCAAATATATATATCTCTATGTATTACAAATGCACACTTTTCTATTACGTTTTGATCATGTTGTTGTTAGTATGTTTGTTTGGCTAAACAACAAATATCCACATTTTATTTAATATTTATAAAATGTAACGAGTAATCAAAACAATAAATAAATGTTAACTGAATATTTTCATTTGAATAAAACAAATTTCCATAATTTTTTTAACTTGATGAACCTGTCTTTGGAACTTAACAAAAGGGTTTGGAACCCAAAACGAATCCTGACCCTCAAGGGTTTAAAGCTCTGGTGTTATGCATCCAGTTGGACTTATAACTTATACGCTCTCTCTATTTCTCCCTTTACTGTAGCGTTAACTTCAAGAAGAACGAAAAGGAATACCAGGCCGATCGCTCGGAGGTGCTGAAGTTTTTGCGCGAGGAGGAGACGGGACCGTCGACCCCAGGTAAAATACCCAGATATGAACGTTTGACTATTGACTTAAAAGGTTAAAAGGGATTATGAGCAGAATACACGTTACAGAATCTATTATTTGCTTAAAAGCAAATATCAAAGACCATAAAATTATCTGGTATCCCTGACTTAAATTCAGTTTTTGAAACAGACAAGCCCCTAACTTTTTTGATAACTTTATTGTCTTTAATATGCATATTTGTTTTGCTTTTTTTGTATAATTATGTTTCACACACCGAAAAATACAAAGAAATGGACTTTCGTTTTCTCTATCTTAAAACGCATTTCTAAAGGCATCATAAAAAAAATTCATATTTACACACTACAATTTAAATTTTATATTAGGAAATTACAAAGCAATAACACAAATTTGTCATTATTCAAAATTATAAATAGGAACACTCATTAAATATTATTTTTAAATCATGACTTAGTTATATTTTTGAAATGTTTAAATTTCATTTTTACTACACAATTTTCTCTATGACTAACTCTTGTTTGTATTACGTTTATCAAATCAAAAAAATAAACCAACAAATACAAAAATAAAATGAATATAACAAAAAACAATGTAAACAGCATACAACAACAACAGCTTTGAGCATGATGCACCCCAGCAACAACATCTTCAACAACACCATCATCAACAGCAGCAACACCAACAACATCAACACCTTCCCCAACAACAACAACCAAACACCAATAGCGCAACTCGCCATGTTAGTGCGCCCATCAATACACCAAAGCTCCCAAGCACCGGCGGACTGCCTACTGGCCAAAACATTTGCACTGAGTGTGAACGTCTCATTACGTAAGTGAGCCGCAAACTTGTGAAACTAATCGTTAGTGCACGTATAATTAACCATTCAATAACAAGAATATCAATTATAAACAACTATAACATCAATTTAATTAACAGTTACACTGACACAAAAAATTAGTATTAACAGCCGAAGCATTTTAATATCTGATTAGGGTCATCTAACTTATTTCATATTTTTGGGTGGACATGAGAAAAATGTGAGGCTTAGGGTCGTTGTAGACTAGGGGCCATTAACTATTACTAGGATCCAAGGCGATAGAAACCTAGACATTTACTAAAAGACTGATTGAACTTTTTGTGCTGTCAACAACCACTGCGGTGCAGAGCCGCACAGTCCGGCCAACTTCTACTGGACACAGAGCCATGCAATTGGTGGAAACGAGCGACGTACGCCGCTGCCCCACACCCAATTTCAGTCGCAATCTAAAGCACATCAAGGATGCCAGGATGAGTTAATCGACAGCAATTTGCAGAATAAGGAGGAGAATGCACAGCAGGAGCAACCAACTGATCCGCGACTCATTGTTATGCCCATATGCCCAGCGCTGCAGGGGCCCGATTACAAGGCGAATATGGATGCGGTTACAGATGCTGAAGCAAGTCGTCCTTTGTACGCCAGCGGACATCCACAGTGTGAATTGTGCGGCGTGGGCATTGAGTAAGGATTTGTGCGTTTTATGTTGACTTATAACACAGGTCAACAAGTCAATAACATTTTCTAGTGAGAAACAAGACAACACTTTTCTGACAGTATGTGCCATGAGTCCGAATCTAAAGTCCGAATTTGCTCAGCACTTTACGTATAAAGATAAAAAAACATTGGTTCACGGGTAATGTAATGGGTAAGGTAATGTTAAACGAAGAAAAATTTCTTTAAAATCTGATTTTTTAAATAAGTAGTGTTTCATCGCCTTTCTATTTGTGAAATCGACTTTACTGACTTTTATTTATTGCTTACTTGGCTATCCTGTGTGGATAGCAGAAAATATCACAACAACAGAGACTGATGACAAAAAGAATTAAGAAAATTTGAAAAACTGAAAATTAGGCCAGAAAGTTTTATCCCGTCATTTAGGGTGATTTTATACATCCGTTTTCTTGATTAGCTTATTGGTATTTAAAAAAATTTTAGTGGAAAAAATTAAAGATTGAACAATCACTGTAAAAGCCTGCAAAGGGGTGACTGGCAAACAAAAAATGGTTTTTATTGATACTTTCTTAAGTAAGAATAACTCAAACACGATGGCTATTCAGACTGGAAAGGTTCGTGTTAAAAAATCTTGTTGACCCGTGTTGTTTATGCTCCTTTGTGTTTCTGGTCATGTGTGTGTGCAAGTTTTTAAACATTATTTCATTTTAGAGAAGTGCTAAGATTTATGCAATACATATGAGTATTATGCAGACATCTCCCCTTCACCATAAACTGCAGTCACAAACCCAAAAGTTCTCATTGCTGTTCTTATGGCTTCTGCCGAAATTCTGTCCGATTGGTTTTGGGGGAATATTAGCCAAGTGTTGACGTTGTGTAAGCTTATTTCAAAAGCAAACCTCTTTAAAAATTTTATTTACTTTTACACTAAAATGAATATCTATCTTATCAACATCGTGTGAAAATTTTATTGGATAAATAGTGTTTGTTTTTCTATTTTGAAAAAAATACAAAGTTTAAAAAGAATTATCAGGAATAAAAATATATTTGAAATTCATAGATTTTTACATGAATTATGAGAAACAAGTGAGAAGGCTCTAATCGAGAATTTACGACTAGACGATACCTTGAACCCTATACTTCACGCGGACAGTCAGTGCATGCAAGTATGTGTGTGTGCATACTGCATACTGCATACTCGACTTCAATGTTCCATATATCCGGTGTTTCTCAACCGACTTCAATAAAAATTTCACAAATTATCATTATTTTGTCTAATGTTTCAAACGCTGTCTCAAGGTTTTCCAAACTCAAGATTTTGTTGTTATCGATCCCAAGTGTATATCGGAAACGCAAAGAGTTATCGAACATCGAAAACAAAATTGTACTGCCTAGGGATAAATGGAGTCTCCAGCTTTTATAGTCTCTGAGATCGCCGCGTTCATATATACCGTCAGACGGACCGGCAGACGGACATAGTTATATCGACTCGGCTGATGCTGATCAAGAATATAGATGCTTCCTTCTGCCTGTTACATACTTTTGCACAAAACCATTATACCCTTTTTCCCATGTTTAATGGGATCGGGGTATAAAAAGCTCAATATTGGGAATAGAAAGAAACCTTCCCAAGCCGTGGATCAAGTTTAATTCAAATCATCGATAGCTCTTCCGGTTTTAAATATACATAATGTTGATAACAAGAAAATCAAGAATTTTCCATAGCTCCTAGAAGATGCAGCGATAGTAAGAAGTTGGGACCCCTATTCACATATGCCTATTACTAGTCCATTTTAATGCCGCCGTGAACTGAATAAAAGACAGGATGAATTTATGGTTAATATACGCTGGTTCTAAGAGCTCAGATAATCAGTTACAATTACAGAAAAAGTGGGAGAATGTTTCCTCCTCCTCCGCATTCCGCAGCTTCTGCAAAAATGATTTGAAGGGGCTGATAGTCTCTTTGCATGAAATCCCACAAGCCGGTGTATCGAAATGCCCCTGATTACGGCGGCGCAGCTTTATCTATTTAAGGGATTACACCCAAAGAACACCTTTCGCAGCGCGTTGGCTGGCTTTACTATATGTACCGGTTGTGTGCCGCCACGTCTTGTTGGCTTTGCGTTCAAAGTATTCTCGAACTCTAAGCTAGCTCTATGCCTTCTTGGCTGTGAGGAGAGGCATTGTAGTTTCAACCCTTGCTTTCTCGTCTGCTTTGCAGTTGCGTCGATACCCTTGTGACCGGGCACCCAGATGAGGCAGAGGTCAAACTGCTCTGAAATGTCTTGCAGAGATCTGCGGCAATTTGTTACCGATATCGTATATAAGGATATCGTCTTTAAAGATTTAATAACCATCTGTTTATTAGACAAATTTAGATTTTAGTGCAGAGCGCTTACGGTCGGAGAGGTATAAATAAGCTTCTCGTATAGCAGTGATTTCGGCTTGAAAAACAATTGATTGATCTGGGGGGCTAAAAGATTTACTCATACTCAGATAGCTATTCGCAGAAGACACCTCCAACAACTCGGTTATTGAGTTTATGCCGGCTGCCAACTCCCTCCATAAGGGGAACATCTTGGTTACAGGCACGTTCCAAATGAAAG
This sequence comes from Scaptomyza tumidula, assembly GCA_035044465.1. NCBI lineage: Eukaryota > Metazoa > Arthropoda > Insecta > Diptera > Drosophilidae > Scaptomyza > Scaptomyza tumidula. Next base: position 7,836 of record JAWNNW010001129.1, read on the forward strand.
AGAACACCTATTTGCCTCTTTGGAAAGCATGCTAAGCTTCAGAAATATGATCGATCGAGATTAAGTTTCTAATGTGAAAGCACAGCACTCTTTCCAATTTCTAAAGAAGAAAGAATGTTAAGCTTATTGGACGGAAGCCCTTTGGAGTCGTTTGAGGCTTTGCCTGACTTAGAAATGCAGAAGACCTTTACCGTCGCCAAGATACCAGTAAACAAGTTCTCGAAGCCAGTTTATGGGAGTCGCCCACCACATTAAGATTCGTTGGTCTCAGAGGAGGGTTTTTGTACTTCCTAGTGAAGAGAATTAAGTCAGTTTTGAGGCTGTTCAGGTGTGTGGGGATATTTGAGCGAGATTGCAATGGTACCGACGTCAGCTAAAGCAATAAGTCAGCAGCCACCTCCCTTCATGAAGCCTTCCAGACGAAAGAAAGGAGAACGCCTCTGTTAACAGACCTGGAGATAGTCGAGGATCCGAGTGTGGTCTTGACGATCCTGCGTTTCAGCAGCTGATCAATCAGGTCCAGTACACGGTGCTCAACCCCCAAACCCTTTAGTGTCTCGTTGATTGTCTCTGTAACGACGTTGTTGAACTGGCGTGCCATGTTTAAAAAGTTTGTTAAAGTGTACTTCTTGTGGTGGAGCGATTTATACACTGAAGACAAAATAGCGTGGATCGCTGCTTAGGTCGATTCCTCTTTTTCGTAAGCATGGTGAGATGATTTTTCTAATTTTAATTCAAATTTCTTAATTTTAAATTTGGTGCTTAGCGAGGGTTAATATTGAAAATCTTGGAAATCTTCTAGACATCCTCGTGCTTAGCAAGAACCTAGACCCTGGCGCGAGGTATACTGAGCACATCCTTCCAGTCGACCGCCTTCACTGTTCCTTACCTGTTTCCTAAAATATAGCCCTTCTTGTGGCACTTATCCAGAACCCCAATGAACACCTTATCCCTCGTCACTTTGGCAAAGGGTTCGGTAGAATCTCTGCCGCCTGCCGCCGGTCGTATATAGTTTCTCAACCGATTTCAATAAAAATTATACAGATTTTAATTTTTCGTCTCTAGAACCAATTTCCAATATTTTCAAAATCAAGATCAATCAAGAAACGGGTTGAGTTATCGATAATTTGCTCTATGATCGACGCAGTCATACTTACAGACAGACGGACCTACAGACAGAAATGGCTATATGTGGTCGGAGTTGCTTCCTTCTGCCTGTTACACTTTCACTAAACCATATTTTTACCTATTTCAGTAGGTTCAGGGTATTATAAATAACTTATTAGAAACTTGAAATAGTTTGAATATGTTAGAAACGGATTTCAATATTTCTCTGGTCGGACTGTCTCGACTAGATTAATTTACTGCTGACTAACTAACATGTTTGTGCTTTAATCTAAAATGAATGTGCCACAAAAATGCATATAATATTAAATAAATAAATTAATGTAAATATAAAGATATGCACAATTTGTAACACATGTCTAGTTGTTTTAAAATTTTAATATTCGTTAATTTACCTTTTATGCAGTGGGGTCTTTGTGAGAATCAAGGACAAAAATCTACATGTGGAGTGCTTCAAGTGTGCCACTTGTGGCACCTCCTTGAAGAATCAGGGCTATTACAACTTCAACAACAAGCTCTACTGCGACATTCATGCCAAGCAGGCTGCCCAGCAGCATCCACCGGCTGGCACCGAAGGATATGTGCCAGTGCCAATTAAGCCGTAAGTCTATCTTAAAAAATCTTTAGAAAAATCTAAACAATAAGTGGGCTGATTAATTACATTAACAACGATATTTCTTAATAATATAAATTTGGTTGATAATGTACAGTGTCTAGTATGAATAAAATGCGAATGCATAGTACGTGTAAGTATTTTGCAAACAACGATAAACATTTAGAAGGAATATTGGTTTTACCGCTGTGAAAAACGGTTCCTAACTCATTTTTACCAATATGATTAATATAAATGAAAAGTCATGATTTTTTGTACAAGCATTCTCGCAACAGAAATATTAGCTAGTTTGGCTTGGATAAGTTATTACTATTATTATGAGTGGGAGGCCCTATTAGGTGTATTTCCGTTCCCTATGTTGCTTGCTTGTCTACCTCTAGCTTGATATTCACCTTACTATTGACCTAATTTCGGTTCTGCAACTTTTGTATTTTTTGTGCATAGTGATTTGCTTTGCCTTATCACCCCATGCAATCACTCCGTACGTAAGCATGGGCCTTACCACCATTAGATATAGACATCTTGACATCTTTGGCGAATTGCCTAATGACTTCTTGGCTATGCTACGACACGTATAATTTGCTATGCAACAGTTTAATATCGTATTTTTAACATGGATGCCAAAATTCAATTCAATGTCAAGGAACTTAACATCCGTGCTTGTTTGTATTGGACTTTCTGCGTCCCAATTAAATAATGTAATTTAATATTTTTTTGTACTGGGCCAGTGCAATTATCACAAGAATATTAGATCTCTCTGCTGGCAAGTCAACTTAATAGCTTATCAACCAATTCGCTCCAAAGCAGTGGTGATTGAACCCAGCCTTGTAGACAACCCCTTTTTATGATTGTACGGTACCGTCTGGTATAGATGTCGTAGCCTGTTTGGATCTTAGAAGGGATGAAATCAATCTACTAGGTGTTATGCTCAGACCTTTTTTATTAAGTGAAGCTCCTCCGACTTTATCATGTGACGTATCTGGGCAGCAATAACAGCAAACGATATAATTGATTGTGCTGCCATCGTGATTAAAATTTTCCATTTTTGTCCCTTCACTGCAACCATAAAGTGATTTTATATAGCTGCATAAAGTGAAACATTTTGAAAATGTAGTAAATGTATATGGGAGATGATATATTTTGAAATATTTTGAGTGACTGTTCAATTTTGTTCGCTCTTAAAGGGAAATTAGGTGTTACATATTAAAATCAATGACTCTAGCCTAAAAGCTGTTGATGCTATTGGAATTTCCAGTTTTAACAAGGAAGAAGGCTCTAGTCGAGAAATCCCGACTAGACGATACCCTGATCCCTATAATTCACGCGTACAATCAGTGCTTGCAAGTATGTGTGTGTGTGTACGCGCAAACTACATACAGCATACACAAATTCAATGACAATCTGTGAAATTTTTATTAAATTCGGTTAAGAAACACCGGAGATATGGACATTGAAATTAAGTATGCGCGTACGCACACATACACACACACACACACACATTCTTTCAACTGTACACGTAAAGTATAGGGTTCAGGGTATCGTCTAGTCGACTAGAGCTCTCTTACTTGTTAATACAGATCTTTTTATAAATATATGTTTATTTACCTGAAAAGCGCTTTTGAATTCTATTTGGGCATTAGACATTATTATTTTGATTATTTTTCACAATATGGTATATCAAATTTAATTAAAGGGCTTTAGCAGCAGTTGTTCTCAATGGAGCTTTTTAAAATATACAGTAACAATAATTCTTTTTCGATTTCCTCTTTCATTATTTAAAGGAACACCAAGCTAAGTGCCACCACAATTTCTTCGGCCTTGAGCTCACATGGCTATGGAAGTAATGGCTACAATGGCTCAAATGGAAACTCATCGTCCCCTGCGGCACCGGTACGTAAAAGTCCCAGTTAAATTGTTTACTATGTTCTGTGTTCACTGTCGTGCTAAAAAAATCTTACCAGACACTCACACACACAAAATCAGAACAATCTCACACACAAATGCAAAACGTTAATGGCATGAAGGAAAATTGAGGTGGGAACAAAAAAACAAATTCTTAACCTCAGCACAGACACACATAATGGTGTCGATACAGCTTCTTAACAGCTTGTGCACTCTTGCTTTTCCTTGTGTACTCACTAATAATTGTGTCATAAGGTATGTTAAGCATAGAAGGAAGCGTGCGAGACCCCATATAAAATATAGTTAATACTTTTGATTAGCATCGCGAGCTAAGGCGATAAGAAATTGTCCGTTAGTCCGATTCCACTAAAAGCCATTTCTAGCTAATATACATTATATTAATGAGGGTGGTAAGTTGATTTTTTAACGAATATTTGGTCTAGAAACGCACATATGCAGGAAATGTGTTTCACGAACTTCAGTTGATAAAAAAAGCATTTGAATGTGACATTAATTCGAAATGGATGTAGTAAAACTAGACAAAGAATACGTATATGCAAATATCAGAGTCGGTTAGTTGCAAGTGCAGTAGTTGATCCAATTTACCACAGACAATCGAGTATCTATATGATTTCTATATATATATACATGTATTATTTCCGATTGCAAGACACACTGTCAACCTGCAACTAGAAATCGTATTTGCAGCCAAAATGTGGCCGCATTTTTTGAACACCCTAAACTCATGAACACTGTAAAAGGGTAAAGTGGTTTATGCAGGAGGAAGCATCTCCGACCCCATAAAATATGTATGTATTCTTAATCTGCATCAACAGCCGAACCTTCTGTATGAAAGCGTCGGTCTCAGAGACTATTAAAACTAGAAACTTGAGATTTCAAACATAAGTTCTTCTAGGCTATACTCGGCATATTGACAACTTTTCTAGTTTTCAATATAAAAATTAAAAAAAAAAACAAAAGTGCTTTAGAAATTGAGAAAAACGGTTAAAATTTTTTAGAAACAGTGCAGTATTTTTTCCCCGATGGCACATAATGCATCAAGTTAAGGTATTTCCTAGTCGAAATTTCTCTACTGGTATTTTTTCTTCAATGGGTTTTTGGCTTCGAAATCGAAATTCTTAATAATAGCAGATTGAGTAAATGACTGTCTGCTAAATATACACCTTATGCCAAGCGACACTTTTTTTATATTCTAAATTATTTTTGTTACATTTAGCTTGCTTTTGTTGTTTTATATAAGTTCTATAAAAAACACAGCTACAATTATCCGAAACAGCCCTCTGTGAATCTCTGCGATATTGTGTTCAGTTTGTGTCTTCGAATCGTTTGCGCGGCACACGTTGGCAGTAAGAAATGCTGCAAAGTACAGTTACAATTTTTTTAATTGATTAATACAATAAGGGTGTTTTACTTAAAATAAAAAAAAGAAGTAATAGTTACTCCGTACGAAATTTTGTATGAAGCAATTTTAAAAGATGAGTCGTTATCTATTTCAGTACATACATTAACAAAAATTGAGTTAGCTCTTACATAACGTGTGTAAATTGGTTTCATACATAATTAACATAATTTTTACGAAATTTTCTTTTTGAGCGGTAAGGGGAAATTAAAAAGGCAAGTGACCTCTTTCCTCTTTTTTGATAATTTTTGCATTAATCATACTCCGAACCAGCCAGTTGCATATTGTTTAAACACAATTTAAACAAACTTTACAGACACATTGCTAATTTTGATTTCATTTTAATTAACTGTATTTATAACCAAATAAAACGTTTTGTTACACCTTACCCCGTTCTTGCTATGTTGCTCCCGCTTTTGCCTTGCCTATTAACACACATTAGCACGAGCCAATGCCATTTCCAGTTTTCCAATTGACCACGACAAAAGGCAGCAGTACCAGTGAGCTGCCCCTGCCACCGCCTCCTTCTCCCACACAGCTGTTGCAATACGAGACCGAGACGGAGCTGCTGATGCTGCTACCGCCCGAAAACGACACACGGACCACAAACACAGCAGTCTCTCCAGTCCATGCTCAATCCCAACAGCAGCAACACAATAAACACACACGCACAAATAGTAGTCTCTCATCTATTTCGACTGGTTCATCGCATACATCGTCTTCAGGCGTAGTGGGCTGTGCGACAATAAGTCCGATGAGCCTAGTGGCATCTAGTGCATCTACACTGTCCCTAGAACTGGAAAACTCACCAATGCATTCGCGTCAAGTCTCTGGCTCCTGCACATCGCTGGATGTATGCACTGTTGAACCAATAAGTGCGTTAAATATTTATTATTCAATGACAATGACATCACCTCCACCACCATCACCGACACGCCTAACAGATAAAGCAGCATCAGCCTCCGAATCAGCACAGAGACCCAACGCACTTCAGAATAAAAATGAAACGAGCACGCATAATAAAAACCTTAATGTGCATAATCAACTTCTCACGCAGTATTTAAATAATATACAACACCGAAACTCCACAAAAGAAAATACAACAACAAACAGATACAACAACAAAAACGACACGGTCAACCCATTTGCAACAAAAACATCCTTAACAGGGCAACTACCAATACAACCTCATGTTGAAGCGTTGACAGCAACACTAGCTAATCAATTAAGTTTAAATCAGGTAACAACATCAGAAGCAGCGATACCTGCCAAAAAAAACAACAGCCAAATCCAGGAAACAGCTGAAATAATGTCGACCAGCGTGGCAGATGAATCATCAGCAAATATATTCAGTCAAGTTAAGAGCAACTATAGCACCAACAACAGCGAAAAAGGTGCGTGCTCATCCGCATCGGCTCCATTGGATCAGCCAGGTTTTGAGTATGTGACCTTATTGGGAAATGTGATACGCAGTGTGCAGCCCTCTGGTAAGGGTGCCGTTCCAAGCTATCAGGTATGTAAGCCACCTGTCACTGTCAATGACTTTTTTCCACTCTGCAAGCTTCAAGCCTCAAGACCCAAAATTTATATCTAACAGAAACTGTTTTGTGTTTTTACTGTAAAACAGAGAGAGATTTCCAAATTAAACCCGACATTTTTCAAATTATCTACTTCCTAGGTTAACCAGGGCTATGCTCGCCCTTATGGCGCCTCTCAACCCCCAGCGGCAGCGCCCAAGTCACCGGTGCCAGTCTCGTTTCCGCCACCACAGCAGCAGCAGCAATCTCCATACGCAACTTTGCCCCGCTTCGGTGTTGGTCAACAAGGTAAGACGATGACGGCTGAGTACGATAAGTATCAGTCTGTGTAAGAGAAGGTGATGGGTTTTCATTCAAGAAACAACAGAAATAATTACTCATGTTTTCTCTAGTACTGACTGACTCAGATATTTTGGCAAATTGTTCGATTCTGTTTAGAATGGGATATGTTTGGCGACCTAAGTAATTAACTAATACTTAATCTTTTGTTAAGTTTAATCAGGAGCCACAAAACATTAAGGAAATTTGTTTTCGTCGTATTACTTTTTCAATCAATACACAAAACAATTTCAACTTAGCCGGACCTATTTGGCTTTTGAGGCAAATGCATTGATTCAAACAACTTTTTTTTTTGTTTCTTGCGTTTTTTTTGGAATTCCGTCCCTTTCATATAGTTAAGGTCATTTTTATTTTAAACATGCGTCATATCCTGTTGTTTCTCCAGGCCTGCATAATTACGAGGAATCTATCTTGTTCACAGCTGACTCCAACTTTCACATACATATGAATACTTGTATTATTTTCGGTTCGTGGTTGAACATTCTGCGAAGTGCCAGATGGTCTGGCAGTTACTTGCTGCCTGTTTATCGGTAATAGACTTCTTTCTGTACTATTAACTGGCCCTTGACCGTCTGCCACATCCACGCGATCATTTGCAAGAGAGTGTAAGTCTGATCGGCAGCATAGTGCTTTAAATCGATCAGCTTGCAGGCAACTTTGGTGATGTGCTTGGTCAGCGATCTCTTGGCATTCAGCTCGTTCTTCTGCAGATTGCTATGCAGATTTATTGGATCAAATAGGTGTTGGCAGTGGCGAATTTCAGTTTCTTGCTGATCCAGACATTACGTTTGTTGCAGTCATACTTGAATTACTGATAGTACAGAATTTACGATTCTGCCGTACTGACTGTTTCGTTCGGCGTAGTGTTCCCCTTACAACCACCGAAAAAGTTTATCTCTTTAAAATTAACCACAAATTTTCAAAAAGTGCGATAACCTGTGGCGCAGTTCAAGATCAACCAAGATCAATACCCGTAAAGGGTTCGCTTTCAATCCAAGTGTTTCGGCTCCAAAGTTGGTTGCGGAAATTAGAGAGGAGCTAGGCAAAAGTTTATACATATATATAATACATTTATATTATTCAGCACATTCACTAACTTGTGCATGCTCTAATCTTCTTAGAAACAGATCTACATTCTTAAAGCAGTCGCATCGAGCTTCATATCGGGCGCACACAGCGATTTTTTTTGCAATAATTTGCTTGTGGCAACAAGAAGCATTTTTTTTTTCTGGAAGTTCGCATGTGATAAGACCTTCAGCTTGTGTACAGAACTGTTGAAAATGGCATTTATATTGTATCGCATTATAGTGTGAAAGTTAAAGCTCAATAACCAAAACAAGATCAACTAAAGAGCACAAACCGTCTTCATCTTTTTAAATTTCGATTGAAACCAAGTGTTAAACATTGTCAAAGTTATGATTGTTTATATGTGTATGTGTATCTGTGTGTAGGTCAAAATGTACAAAGGTACAACAGCTTCAACAGACAACATCAACAACAATCCCAACACTACAAACAGCAACAACAATACCATCATCAACAGCAGCAACAAAAGCAACAATATAGAAACTCATACCCAATTGGATCAAGCGATAAATATGCTACCTTACCAAATGCTCAGTCTTACAACAACAACAACAATAACAACACCTTCAATCGAGGTAATCCAAAAATGTAACACTTGCCTTAATGCCTCTACGCGTAGTTTTTCTTCAAACAATTTTTTTTTCGTTTGATTTTTTTTACTTAATTTGTTAATTGTTAATAGAAGCATTCACGCGTTCAAATTTACATGCCCAGAACTTGTTTGCTTCTTTCTTAAGGAAATAACCGCTTTTTTGTTATCAAACCACCAACCAAGCTGATTGCACGGATTGGTAAACACATGGACAGAACAATATGAAGTTTTTTGTGGATATAGCTCAACTATGAAGCTATAGCTACCGCGTTTTTTTTTTTACCGATATTGTGGAATTTTTACTGGTCATATATATTTACATATGTAAAATTATCTTTAAAGTTAGCATATTGAAAATTAAAAATTAAATAGTTAACGAAAATAAGCGGGTATGGATAGTAGGATTAATCGATAAATAGACTCTGTGGTATAGGGTAACTGACAATTATAATATAAACTTTCTAGCGATTATAGTCTTTGATACACATGGCTAGATTGATTCGACTCTAGATGCTGTTCAAGAATACATAAATATACTTTATGAGATTGCAGTTGTTTCATCATCCAGTTACATGCGTAAAATTAAATAAATTTAAATTTGTATTATAAATATAGCAAAATAAACAATCATTCAATTGTTTAATTATTACAATTTATAAATAAATAACCTTGTAGTGCCTCCATGACCGACAATGTAAAACTGTTAGCCGCATCCTCGAAATAATAATGCTAATGAATTCAGAAAATTATTTATTATTTAAACGGGCTGACATCTTCTGCTGCTTTACTTGTGCTTTGTTCTATCTTTCTTTTTTCTCGGTCTCAGATTGAAAGTGTCCCGGGCGTTTATACATGAAAAAACTCGAAGTATATGTAGAATTGGGCTTTATAATTTATCGTATCCATTTTATTTGTGTCGGCAAATGCTTGGACTATATTTTAAGCTTATATTAAGAAAACTATTTAAATTTGATCAACATATATCTTTTGATTTTTTTTTAGGCTGTGGTTACCATAATTATTATTAGAAAACCCCTTGTTCCTTGTAGACAAAACGTATGCAACTTCTGGCAAAACTGGTGAATTATTTGACTTGAGTAATTAACACAAATAAAATTATTAATCGATTTCTTAACAGTATATTTTATTGTCATACATTAATAAGAAAATGTAAAATTTATATTCTTTAAATTTTAAATAAATTGCGGACCTACGGTGTTGCACAAGCCTATATTGAAAACATGTATACCCTATAAAATTACTTACATATGTACAAAAGTATTATTTCTATGCCCTGAACCCATTAAAAATGGGTTAAAAGGATAAAATGGTTTTGTGCAAAAGTATGTAAGAGGCAGAAGGAAGCATCTCCAACCCCATAAGGTATATATATTCTTGATCAGCATCAACAGCCGAGTCGATACAGCCATGTTCGTCTGTCCGTCTGTTTGTCCGTCCGTATGTATGAACTCGTCGATCTAGGAGATTAAAGAGCTAAAGACCCCAGATTTAGAACATAAGCTCGCCTAATCCCTAGGCAGTACAAGTTTGTTTTCGAGTTTCGACAACTCTTCCCGTTCCCGATATACAAATGGGACCGATAACAATAAAGCCTTGAATTTGAAAAATTTTGAGATGGCGTTTAAACATTAAAATCGATTGAGAAACACCGGAGATATTGAACATTGAAGTTGAATATGCAGTATGCAGTATGCACACACACATACACACACACAGACAGTGACTGTACGCGTAAAGTATAGGGCTTAGGGTATCGTCTAGTGGGGATTTCTCGACTAGAGCCTTCTTGTTTACTTATGTGCTCTTGGACTTGTACACAAACGCTTCTTGCTAACCGCAATCAAATGCGAAAATGCACCAAAACGTTGGTGTGTAAACCTTTCCGTGGCAGTTCAATTTAGTGACTTTGTTAGTATTTTAAATTGTTCTTTGTTAATGTTAATGTTTTTTAAGTTCTGTTTAATAGGTTTAAGATATAAATGATATAATTACTTATAAAAAAAAATAAAAAACAACAACCAGGATAACCATATAGCTCTTAAGTGAAAATATCAAAATTTTTCACTTTGTGTAAACCTTTTCGTGGCAATGTGTATGTATTCTTGATGAACGCGTCGATCTCAGAGACTTCAAGAGCTAGAGATTCCAGATTTGGCACATACGCTTGCTGAGCCCTACGCAGAACAAGTTTGTTTCAAATTAATAAAATAAAATATTTCCGAGCTCATTAAATACAGCATCAAAAATAATAATAGCACCACCAAGCTACAGGCCAAAAAACAAACATAACTATTTAATAAAAGTAAAAGTTTTAAGGTTCGGAGACGCACCCCATAAAGTATTTATATTCTTGATCAACAACCGAGTCTATATAGTCTGTTTGTCTGTCCGTCCGTCCGTCTGTACGTATGAACGCGTCTATCTCAGAGACCATTTAAGCTTGAGACTCCAGATTTGGCACTTAAGCTCGTCTAAGACTTAGGCAAAAGAAGTTTGTTTCAAAGTATCGATAGTTTTCGAAACGTCGGATTGGAATTCGAAAAATACTATGAAATTTGTATTAAAATTGGTTGAGAAACACCGGAAATATGGAGGTTAAAGTTAACACATTAGCATTGGTGCAGTAGTGCGGGCATGGCCTTACGTAAAAGGTCTGTGGTTCAGGGTATCATCTAGTCGAAAAAACGGTAAAAGACTCGACAGAAATAGTAATAACATTAATTAATGCATTTCCCAAAAACATAAAAATTAAAAAAAAATGTTTCAATAATCGTATGAATAAAAACTTATACTCCACGTTTAGGTGTAACTCTAAGCATTATGCGAATAAACATTTTAAAAAAAGTTTGTGTTTGTTTTGAACCTTAAACCATTTATCCTTGGTGCCATTATTATCTTCACAGTTTTGTAACATAAATATTTTTTCATCAGCATCAAAATCCGAGTTAATTGAGGATGTCCATATATCTTGTATTATGTATGAACGCGTTATTTTAGCGACTTTTAGAGCTAGAGACTTCAAATTGGGTATAGCTCTTCCCGTTGTCGGTGTATTTTTGGCAATAAAAAAAAGTGTGTATTTTCAATTTCATTTGAAAGGAAGGTATCCAAGAAGTATAGTCGTTATGTAGATGCATCTGTATACGCATGCACATAATTACTGTACGCATTATGAATCGGGATCAGGGTATCTACAGGTCGGGAATTTTCGACTACAGCCTTCTTACTTGTTTTTCTTTTACCGTGCGCTTAGACACAAATCGTTCTCTTTGCAATTGGTTTGGCGAGTTAACTTTTATCCGATGGTCATGCGTATTGATAAAACTTCGATGATTTCAAATTTGCAATTGTTAACGATAAAAATAAGAAAATACAAGTCAATCCACAATATGGAACCATTTCGATAAAGAGACACATGATGTGAGACTTGAGAACAAAAGATCGGAAACAAATGTCATTGCCGATTTTTACGAAAAGATGACGCAGTAAAGGGGAACAAGAGAAAAAATTCTAATTTAAATGTGCTTACTTTTGACATTTTTCATTGCTAAAAATTCTGCTTATATGCATAAGAAAAATATTTAAGTACACATTGCCACTTAAAGGTTTACACAATGTGAAAAATGGGAATTTTTTCACTTTAGAGATGTATGGTCACCCTGGTTGTTGTGTTTTATTTTTTTTATTATTTTTTATAAGTTATTCAGTCAATTATATCTTAAGCCTATTAAACATAATTTAAAAAACATTAACATTAACAAAGAACAATTTAAAATACTAACAAAGGCACTAAAATCTGCCACGAAAAGGTTTACACACCTACGTTTTTGGTGCATTTTCGTTGTGGAATTCATATGTACAGTTACTTTTAATTAAATTAAAAATGCGCAGATCCATAAGAGTCCAAATTTTTTGTGCAGATCGCTTACCAATGAAATGAAGAATGATTGTCGAATCACTTTATCTCGCGAATGTGGCCTATATCCATTTTAAGTACCTATCCTTAATCTCGAGCTGTACAATCGGTGTAATAGTATTGGTTTTCAAGCGCTGGTGCCGTTTTTTTTTGGGTAGGTACTTAAAAATTTTGTAGGCCACATTCGCGAGATATTGTGATTCCACAATCATTCTTCATCTCATTCTCAAGTGATCTGGCCAAAAAAACTTGGACTTTTATAGATCTGCGCATTTTTAATTTAATTAAAAGTAACTGTACATATGAATTCCACAACGAAAATGCACCAAAAACGTAGGTGTGTAAACCTTTTCGTGGCAGTTGAATTTAGTGCCTTTGTTGGTATTTTTAATTGTTCTTTGTAAATGTTAATGTTTTTTAAGTTCTGTTTAATGCGTTTAAGATATAAATGATGAATAACTTATAAAAAATAATAAAAAAAATAAAACACAACAACCAGGGTGACCAAACATCTCTAAAGTGAAAAAATTCCCATTTTTCACATTGTGTAAACCTTTAAGTGGCAATGTGTATATACTCGCATAGACCCGTATAAGACGTCGTCGTGTGTCGCGCACAGACAAAGCGCTTGATTGTCTGCTGTTTTATTGTATTCCCATTAAAATGGAATGCAATTAAGAAAATAAATAAACTTTCCGCATTATACGTTCTTTACTCTGAAAAGTGCAAGTAATAATTTGTTTATTATTTTAGACCAAGAAATAGACGAAAATTTGTTAAATACCTTTTTACTTAATTCTTATTATATCCTGATCCCATTAAAAATGGGAAAAAGGGTATAATGGTTTTGTGCAAAAGTATGTAACAGGCAGAAGGAAGCATCTCCGACCCCATAAAGTATATATATTCTTGATCAGCATCAACAGTCGAGTCGATATAGCCATGTCCGTCTGTCCGTATGTATGAACGCGTCGATCTCAGAGACTCTCAGAGCAAGACACTCCAGATTTGGAACTTAAGCTCGCCTAATCCCTAGGCAGTACAAGTTTGTTTTCGATTTTCGATACCTCCTCCCGTTTGCGATATACACATGGGATCGATAACAACAAAATCTTGAATTTGGAAAACTTTGAGATGCAATTTAAACTATAAAACAAAATAATGAAAATCTGTGAAATTATTAATTATTAAAATCGGTTAAGAAACACCGGAGATATGGCACATTGAAGTTGTGTATGTAGAATGCAGTATGCGCGAAGACACACACACACATACTTGCAAGCACTGACTGTACGCGTAAAGTAAAGGGATCAGGGTATCGTCTAGTCGGGATTTCTCGACTAGAGCCTTCTTACTTGTTTTTAACTTAAAAACTCACGATGCTGCAAATTTTCTGCTGCTTATAACAACTTCTTTTACACATACGTATTTTCAGTTTAAAACACGTATTAGCAAGTCGATAGGTCTGTTGTCATATTATAAAAGAAGATAATATTTACCTTTGCCTTGGAAGTTTTAAGCTGCTTATCCAAATTGACATGATATGCCACCTTTAGTTAGTTTAACCTTGCTTTGTTCATTAGTAATTTTTCTAGCTTGCGACGCCAGTTGACATTCTGTATTTGCCTCCCCTATCTCTATCGCCTCTGTCACGGTTATTGATACATTCAACTTCGTCGCAGCTTTGCACCGTGCCAACAACTAACCAAGTGTATGCATTTTCTTTCTTCCTGCTCTTATATTTGCCCTGTGCCCTAAACCCTAATTAACACTTTACAATCGCACATAAACGCATGCATTTCGCGCCATTCACTTCATCTCAGAATTGGAGGAACGCTTGCAACCAGAGTTTGGCGAGGAGTGTTGCTATGAGGTAGACGCTAAGGTCGTCAGGGCTGTCAGTCGCCGTTCACACGGCTCGAGTTTTTCGTGGCCTCCGCCACAGGATGAAAGCCATGCTGCACCCACAGCGGTCCCACTTTACATAGCACCACCTGAGACACAGCATGTAGCTGTAGTAAAAACTAAACAGGAAGTGCTTCCTTCTACCCCACGACCACAGGAACAGTTGCAAGCACAACAAGCTGTTCCACAGCGGTGTTACTCAGCTACCCAGCTGTCCAATCAGACGCAAATAGAGCAGGAGTCGAGCTCGGAAAGCTACACGTCCACTTCAACGACGACGACAACCACCTCAGATGAGTACCAACGAATGTATGCCGCTCAGCTGCAGGCCTACCAGATGCAGGTTCACCAATCCTACGAGCAGTCCGGATCCGAGCTGGAGTACCAGTTGGATTACGGCAGCGGCCAGGACATGCATGAAAATTTGTCGGGCAGGCGAAGTGCGCAGGAATGCGTGGATTGGCTCTCCGCACCACTGAGCACATACAAGCTTGTCGATATGGTAAGGGAGGTTACACCCAGTCCAATTTCCCACCCGGAGCCTGCTGCAGCCCCAACTGCTGCTCGTCATGTGGCGTTTAACGATGAACCTGAGATTAAGGAGTTGCATGCAGATCTTGAGACGATACCTGAATCGGTCGCAGAGGCTGACCAGCCGGTTAAGGTCAAGTCAGATGCAGACTTAGGTCAGTCTGCCGACTGCGAGAACCTTGTCCTCGAGCGTCACCGCTGTCAGATACTTCAGAGCGAGCGCATGTTTCAGGCGACACCAGAAATAGATTTTGAAATAGCGCCAGTGCGGCCGCGTCCAGCGCCTTCTAAAATACCCAATCCCTCGCCCAAGGAATGGATCAATCCCATGATACGGGTCCTTACCACGGCACCGGATACGCCCTTCCATCTGGTAGAGTGTTCGTTTTCGAAGCCTTGTGACGATGATTTTGCGGCGTCAAAAACTTCAATTCTTGCAACACCAGCTCGTGCTACCATGGACAACTACGCCTCTAAGCTCCTTAGAGAGTCTCCACCACGGGGCACTAGGTTGAGTCAGGCAATGGCAACTGCACCCGAGTTTGAAGTGCACTTTGTACCTCCGGGTCCTGAGGAAGTGCCTCTGCCCGAAGAGACCGTACCCTACTTGCCACCACCCATGGACATTAAGCCATTTCTGCGCGAAGATTACCGAGCAAAGAGTCCGTTTGTAAGCGCACTAACCACAGCACCCGAGCGTCCGTTCGAGGGTCACTTCGACAAGGATGTACCTATACATGGGTTGGATCTGCCTACACCAAAAGAACACCTGAGCATGTGCGATGCGCTATGCACAGCACCTGATCGCGGCTACACCCCACTTAATCCTGAGAATGCGACGCAGCGCTTCGACGAGGATCAAAAACAGCAATACTTAAAAAAGAATGAATTTCAAGTTCTAGGCCACGAGCATGAGCTGGGTATAAAGCCGCAGCCACCGGAAACTATTGAATGCAACACCACAAAATCAGAGAAGCAGCAGCATCGAAAATCTTCAGCGTTTGCGGCAATGCAAGCTTTCCAGCCCTCTTGCGAGCCGCTTTCCTTCTCCGTCAACAGCTCGAATACTGCCACAAACATGCAACGTGTCTCCATCGCCTCCGATATTGCAGAACAGAGCGATCTCGAGTATCAGAAGTATTACAAAGCGCAGCAGCGCAATCAGAAGCGACTTGACTATTTTCACAAAATGGAAGAGGACTTAAAGGATCATCCACAGCAGATTCAAAAACACTTAGATGCAAATCAGAGCCCAGTTTTGCAAGCTTCCAATGCGACTTCTTCCTCCTACTCCTCATCCACATTCCAACAGTCCAACACCAAAAGCACAACCACCAACTCTAACTCTGCTGACACCGCTCAGTCACAGGCACAAGGCCCAGCTAACATCCGAACGCCCTTTTCAAGCGCCACGACCCCCAACCATGCAGCTGTACATAGCACTAGTCAAATTGATGCTTTCAAAATTATCGATGAAATAGCTGATGAGCTTGAGCACTCTGATGTTCTTTTTCCTCCGCCGTCTCCGCTCAGTCATCTCAAGGTCAAAGTCGTACAGTCCGGCCTGCACAGAGCAGATACCATACCAAAGTACCAGCGCAACTGGACAGTTCTGCCAACTCAGAGTCCAGTACGCACACCAGAACCACAAGAGCTTCGAGATAATGTCCCGCTTGCTTTTGTTGATGCTCCTAAAAACACAGCTATTGACGATGTCGTACACAGACCCCTAGCGAAGGAGTCTCGTGGTGCTCAGTTTACTGAGAAGGCTACAACGGCTGCCCCTGGCTATGTTGCATCCGTAGTCAATCCAGCGGTGCAGCCGTCGGTGCCAATTTCCGTTGAAGAATGTTCGGGTCTAGTAACGATGGCTTTTCAATCACTAGATGAATACGATCGAGCCGATCAGTCTAGGATGCCTACGAGGCCGTACACGTCCTCCTGCCCCTCGGTGATAATCAAGCCAGCTCCCATCGTACCTTTCTACCAGACAGAGGAAAAGCTTTGCTTTGACGAATGTCCGGCCACCCATGGCTGTGCCTACGAACAGCGAGCTGCTTCACTATTTCCAGATCGGGCCCGTTCCCCAGCCCCAGGACCACCACCCAATCCCCTATCAGCCATACGGGCACCTCGCATGAAGGAACCAGAGTCTACCCTTCTCTCAGTTGGAGGGCCACCACGTTTGCTGGCGGGCTCTATAACCACAGGGCAAAGTTATCAGGGCCAGTTGCTGGTGCACTCGGAGCTTAGCTCGCAGTTTGCCAGCCAGAGTCACAAGCAGCAGCCAGAAACACTCATCGAGTGCAGAATTGGCCATCTTAATGTGCAACAGCGGGAGCAATCATCGCAGCTTCAAAATGAGGAACAATCCCAGACAAAAACGCAGATTGGCAGCACAAAAATCGAAAGCAAACGCAAGGTAACCCAGGAATTTGAACACAGTCAGAGTACAAAGACCATCGAGATTCGTGACTCCCAATCGCAAACTCAGGCCAAGTCTCAATCACAATCGCAGAATAATCAATATGAGTCAACGGAACGCCGTCAATCGTACGGCCGTACAGGCTTCGTGGCTAATCAAGCTCGACGTTTGTCTGGCCTGGAGCAAGAAATCAGTAGTTTGACCAGTCAATCTCAGGCCATAAGCGCCAGGGCTCCAACATTGGGTGAGATCACCTTTCCCCAGCTTCGATCCCCCACATTCGAGAGCAAGTTTCCAATCAACACTTCGTCAGCTGAAACCGTCGCACCAAACTATGCATCATCAGGACTGGCTGATTATAAGCCAATAGGTCCACCACCCGGATTTGTGCAACAGCAGAAGTTACAGCAACAAACAAAACAACAGACGTCCGACTTTGAGTCTAAATCTTTGGAGTTGCCTGCATCCCAGCAGCAGCTCCGCTCTCATGCAAACGCCACATTGCTAACATCAGCATCTGCAATCACATCTGCATCTTCATCAGCATCAAGGTTGACGCAAGCAAATCTAACCAATGCTTCCGCTATTACTACCACGACTAATAATCAGGCCTGCAGCGCCTACCGGGTCGCAGGAGCATCTACTGTTGGCTCCAAGGCCAACAATAACATTACACCTGCTCTGGCCAGTCTACCAATAACAAATTGTCAGCGGCCAAATGCTTCCATAGTAGCTTCAACGGTGGCTGAGTCAGTTTCCACGCCCACTGCGCTTCCATCTTTACTGCCAAATCAAAGTAATTTAAACAGAAGTGTTGATGATTCCACAGGTGGTGGAATCAAGGGCGGCGCATTTGGAGCCACCTCGGCACCGAAACGTGGACGCGGCATTCTTAATAAGGCTGCCGGTCCAGGCGTGCGCATCCCTTTATGCAACAGCTGCAATGTGCAGATCAGGTGATGAATCAATTTAAATCTTAAGATTCCGTTTCTCCATGTTGCGTTTTTTATATTTGCTGTTGTTTGTTTAATCTGCATTGTTAAAAAAACTCAAAAAATCCTTTTTTTTTATCTGAAATATAATTTATACATTTATACAATTATAACATGCTTTTGCTCGAATTATAAAAATTATAGCTTTTTACTATAACCCAAGAACAATAATGTATAACTTTTCGTTGCTCGACAGCAAAATAACCGTTGAATATAATTTAAGGCTTGTTTGTGGCTTTAATTTTAAAAATAATAAATATAAGACTAAAACATTGCATTAACCATTTGCATTACGTTCCCTAACCCTCTAAAAATTGATTGTTGTTTTTGTTATTGTATGCTTCTATTACAGTGCTCTCCGCTTGTCCCTCCCTTGCCATGCCCAATAACTTGCATGCTAATCAAAATGTCACATTACCACAACAACAGAAGTCAACTGACCACGCGCCTTCGCAAAAGTTGAATGCGGATACAGATGTGAATAACTCTCAAGCTAATAAAAATGTCACTATGCCACGACAACAGAAACCAACTGACCACACACCTTCGCAAAAATTGAATGATGATACAGATGTGAATATGGATATGGATGCTTCAGCTTTGCTGGTCCAGTCTATTGGCAAAATTAATATGGGAGAGCAAACGAATGGGTTTTTGCATGAGGCCGGTAAGATAATATCCAACATGCTTGAGGCTCGCCTGAAAGGGGGAAGTGCGCCGCTCTCTCCCTCCCGTAGCAAGGACATTGATCCTACGCAACCATCATCACACCAAACGTGGGCAGTGCCTGAATTAGGAAATCAGGTGGAGGCGGAGCCGCAAGTTCGTCAAATGGATAAGACTTTTCCTGCCCAGCATCTCACGGCCAAAATTTTTGATAATCTTGATGGTTCCAAGACAACGACAACAACTCCGACACAACAAACACCCGAGTCGGTGACCTTAAGAACCAATTTGCAGAGGGCTGGAGCCACACATTTCGCTAATCGTCGTTCCAACATAGAACCTACGCCGATCTTTTTAAGCAACAACAATAACAACGAAATCGAAAAAAACAACCATAACAATTGTCAGCTAAATGCGAAGAACTTTAGCGTTTGCGTGAGAGCTTTGGGTGATGCGATGGAGCCTATGTCCAAAGAGAATGAAAAGGCCGTAAGTCAGTTGCTCAAAGACGGTAAGCGTCCGGCGTGCTGTCATTGTAAAAAGGAGATAATCTCGTAAGTAGCCTGCCTGAGCCTTCGCATGCCCGACTTTGCCCGCCTGTGCATGTCCCAACCTTCCTATACACATTCTACTTTTTTTTTCTCATTTAAATCGTTAAAATTAATTATAATTTATTTGAATTTTTCAGGGGACCCTTTATTACGGCTCTGGGTCGCATTTGGTGTCCAGACCACTTTATTTGTGTGAACGGAAACTGCCGCCGTGCACTGCAGGACATTGGCTTCGTTGAGGAGAAGGGCGATCTCTATTGCGAATACTGCTTTGAAAAGTTTTTGGCACCATCATGCAGCAAGTGTGGCGGAAAGATCAAGGTAATTACAAACATAAGATAAAAATAGCTTATCTCTTGAACAGCTACTATAGTTATCCGGTTACAGGGCGATTGCTTAAACGCCATTGGAAAACACTTCCATCCCGAGTGCTTTACTTGTGGTCAGTGCGGCAAGATATTTGGCAACACGCCCTTTTTCTTGGAAGATGGCAATGCGTATTGCGAGGCAGATTGGAATGAGCTATTTACCACCAAGTGCTTCGCTTGCGGCTTTCCCGTAGAAGCCGGTGACAGATGGGTGGAAGCACTTAACCACAACTATCATAGCCAATGCTTCAACTGCACTGTAAGTACTTATAAACACATATTCATTCTGTTCTTCAATATTACATAACTCAACATTAATCCTTTTACAGTTTTGCAAACAAAACCTGGAGGGTCAGAGCTTTTACAACAAGGGCGGTCGTCCCTTTTGCAAGAACCATGCGCGTTAAAGATGCCAATTGAAATTGGCTCGACTGTGAACTTCATGAATTATGCTCGCTAACAAGTTAAACTAACAACACTTACAGAAAAAAAGATTAAAAATCAAACAAAAGGGTATAGCGCTAGAAGTTCCTAATACTGAGTAAATTAATATTACAATTATTCACGTCAATGAAGCCTAAGTACTAATAAAATTTATATTTCTTTTTTTCAATACTCTGTTGCCAAAGGTAGAAAATACCTGTCAGACCGTCTGTCCGTGTGTATGTTTATGTAAAATCTACTTTTCAGCATTGAAGATTCCCGCCATTAAGTTTTTAATTTGGTTAGTAGCAAGCTGGCGACGTTCATTAAAAGATCTGCATTTAATAATTTTCCGACCGCGCGCACACACGCCCCCTCCTCATAAGTACCGGAATTGCCCATTATACCGCAGCTTTTAAGTTAAGAAAAAAAGAATACGGTAAGTCTTCAATGGTGCAAATTGATTTATCTCATATATTTCTCACACTGTTACATTTGTTGTGAGATTCTTCGGAGATATGCTATTATTTGGAAACACCCAAACTTACTGTTTCCAGCAACCCTACCGTTAAAAATGCCTGCATCTGCACCTCACGTTGACGTTAAGGAAAAGGATCTGTACAATTTGTTTGCAACCTGTTATTTAACTGGTATCGGAGTATTCCGCAGTCGGTTGCGTCCGACTTTAACGTTCTTATTTGTTTTATTTAAATATTTGCAACCAACTGTTATCCTAATTTTAAATAAATAAATGAAAATAATGAAACTAACAGACACTTGAAAAGAAGCAAAACCGACTTGACATCAAACAAGACAACAAACACCCACATATGACTATTTTATTTTTTTTATGCAATTGTAATCGAAAAATATATAGTTTATTTTGTTCACAAAAAATCTTAAATATTAACTGCGCTCTTCAGAGAAATAGTTTCATTAAAAGAGAACGCTGGTTTTCAGTTAATTTAATTTATTAAATTTATTGCGACCACAAGCAATGAAACTAATTTAATTACTTTACTTATTGATGTATCTGACTCAATAAATGTCTATAACTGTTCATTTTTGTATTAAATCAGCAGTGAATAAATTTTCAAATCTTTTTCGCGTTTTATTGTGTTAAATTTTGTGGTGTCTATGCATACACATTGCCACGAAAAGGTTTACACAAAGTGAAAATATTTGATATTTTCACTTTAGAGCTATATGGTCACCCTGGTTGTATTTTTTTTTTTTTATTATTATTTTTTATAAGGACTTCAGTCAATTATATCTTAAACCTATTAAACAGAACTTAAAACACATTAACATTAACAAAGAACAATTAAAAATACTAATAAAGGAACTAAATTCAACTGCCACGAAAAGGTTTACACACCTACGTTTTTGGTGCATTTTCGTTGTAAAATTCGTACATATATTCGTATATATATTCGTAATTCGAAAATGCACCAAAATGTTGGTGTGTAAACCTTTTCGTGGCAGTTGAATTTAGTGCCTTTGTTAGTATTTTAAATTGTTCATTGTTAATGTTAATGTTTTTTAAGTTCTGTTTAATAGGTTTAAGAGATAATTGACAGAATTACTTATAAAAAATAAAAAACAACAACCAGGGTGACCATATAGCTCTAAAGTGAAAATATCAAATATTTTCACTTTGTGTAAACCTTTTCGTGGCAATGTGTACATGGAAGTGTTAAAACAACTTAAACTTTTTTGCATTTAAAAATCTGGCGATCAGCTCCAAAAGCCAGTCAAACGCAATGCATCACACATTTTGGAGGCCTAGTGTATCGTGTACAAAATGCATTTGATTCAGTTGATGTCTACTTTGCAAAATGATCACAAATAGAACGTGGACCCAATTCTTTCTCATGTATGCGCTCGTATTTTCGCATTTAGTCTATTGTAAAACCAAAATCAATCCACCATTGCAGCAAGTTAATGTCAACGTCTCAGGGCTCAAACAAGCGATTGTATCCCAACTCTGAAAGAAAAGCCACACTGGCACTCACTTTGGGTCGAGGTTTCAAATGCTTTGAACGCTAGTACTGCTGCTGTCTCTAGAAACACACCCAAAGCCGTGCCTGCTAGCTTCAAAGACTATCGAAAGTACATATAGATTGGAAAATAGATCTTTCTCTTCTTCACATAAAAAAGTTCCGCTCTGCAACGTAGCTCCTGTTACCGTACTCCTCTTACTTTTTCGTAAGATATATATGGTCATACTTCTCGCACCACCGCTATATTTGAATTCGTTCTGCATTGTGTGTGGACTGCTCATGCTTTGTCGTATGTATTTGGCACAGGGAAAAAGGGTACACATTGCCACGAAAAGGTTTACACAAAGTGAAAATATTTGATATTTTCACTTTAGAGCTATATGGTCACCTTGGTTGTTGTTTTTTATATTATTTTTTATAAGTAATTCAGTCATTTATATCTTAAACCTATTAAACAGAACTTAAAAAAAATTTACATTAACAAAGAACAATTAAAAGTACTAACAAAGGCACTAAATTCAACTGCCACGAAAAGGTTTACACACCTACGTTTTTGGTGCATTTTCGTTGTGGAATTCATATGTACAGTTACTTTTAAATAAATTAAAAATGCGCAGATCTATAAGAGTCCAAATTTGTTTGGCCAGATCACTTGAGAATGAGATGAACAATGATTGTGGAATCACCATATCTCGCGAATGTGGCCTATATCCATTTTAAGTACCTACCCTTAATCTCGAGCTGTACAGTCGGTGTAATATTATTGGTTTTCAAGAACTGGCGGCGTTTTTTTTTTGGGTAGGTACTTAAAAATTTTTTAGGCCAATGAGATGAAGAATGATTGTGGAATCACAATATCTCGCGAATGTGGCCCAAACATTTTTTAAGTACCTACCTGAAAAAAAACGGCGCTAGCTCTTGAAAACCAATAATATTACACCGACTGTACAGCTCGAGATTAAGGGTAGGTACTTAATATCGATATAGGCCACATTCGCGAGATATGGTGATTCCACAATCATTCTTCATTTCATTGGCAAGCGATCTGCGCAAAAATTTGGACTCTTATGGATCTGCGCATTTTAAATTTAATTAAAAGTAACTGTACATACGAACTTCATACGAATTTTACAACGAAAATGCACCAAAAACGTAGGTATGTAAACCTTTTCCTGGCAGTTGAATTTAGTGCCTATGTTAGTATTTTTAATTGTTCTTTGTTAATGTTAATGTTTTTTAAGTTCTGTTTAATAGGTTTAAGATATAATTGACTGAAGTCCTTATAAAAAATAATAAAAAAAATAAAAAACAACAACCAGGGTGACCATATAGCTCTAAAGTGAAATTATCAAATATTTTCACATTGTGTAAACCTTTTCGTGGCAATGTGTATTTAAGTATCTCATGTTTGGCCATACAATTTCACAAAGTTCATATAAAGTCCATAGTACCCTGCCAAGTTAGGCATTAGCATGCAGATAGAACCAAAAGTCGAAAAATGAAAATCTCAGTTTTGGTCGTCACACAACAGCAAAATGAAGTATGTATGTACATACAGTTTGTCAAGGAAGTGTTTTCGCGTGAAGAAAAATGTATGTTCACGTCACAGGCAAAAATATAACTGTAATATGGCTCTTAAAATTTTGTTGAAATTTTTTATGTATTTTTTATTTATTTCTTAATATTATATTTAAACAATTTGAATATTCATTAAAGAACAAAAAAGTTATAACAAAAACAAATTAACTCTAACTTATTTGACTGTCAAGAAAGTGTTTTCGCTTCTACTTTTTGTGCATTTTCGGTGTAAAATTCGTATGAAATTCGTATGATCGAAAACAAACTTGTACTACCTAGGGATTAGGCGAGCTTAAGTTCCAAATCTGGAGTCTCTAGCTCTTATAGGCTCTGAAATCGACGTGTTCATACATACAGACGGACGGACAGACAATATAAAAATTTCATTCCCCTTTATTGATTATTGTTGTTTGTTCTTTTGCGTTTTGACTATTCACGTTGGGCGCACACGCATGCAGCCACACAAAGACAAAAGACGAAGCCGTTAAGCCGTCGGCAAATCAATACAATTTTTATAAA
The DNA here is from genome assembly GCA_035044465.1 of Scaptomyza tumidula. Classification (NCBI taxonomy): domain Eukaryota; kingdom Metazoa; phylum Arthropoda; class Insecta; order Diptera; family Drosophilidae; genus Scaptomyza; species Scaptomyza tumidula. The sequence continues at coordinate 32,349 of JAWNNW010001129.1, forward strand.
CAAAATAACAATCTCTAGTTTGGTCACAACAACAACAGCAAAATGAAGTATGGCAACAACTAATATTTGTCTTACGCATTGCACACATTGGTATCAAAACAAAAACCCTAAAAAACTATGGCCGACAACTATTAAAGGCCAACAGCTGATTATCAACGAGTAAGCGAATGAGTTGACAAAGCAGAAGGGGTACATATTCTGCTTCGAGCTTTCGATAGCAGTGACGTTAAGCGGAAGGGCGGTTTTGTTTCTTCTCTTACATTCCATAATCGTTGGTCCGCTCTGGTAACTTTGCATGAGCTATGGTTCACAAATGGACATGGAGAAGTTAACAGATGGAGGGATTTCTATTTACCTCTCTTTATACTACATACTCGTTGCAATTGTGGACATATGCCACCAACGCTCAACCAATTATTGAATGCTGTTTTATATCTTGGTCCATTTTTGTGTTAGACAAACTTTTCATGATTGGTACGCCAACTGGAGACTGAATAATTATAAAATACAGATATTTCTCACATTCTTAGACCAATAAACCGCTGTCGGTTACGTTCGACTGAAATTTTTCGCTCTTGTTTGTTCCTGAAGAAACGATTACGCCCTTTAATCGCTGAACGCTGGCTTGCAGAATGAAAATCAATTTGCAGTTTTTGCAAAAATTCTTAACATAACATTTTTACAAATGGTATGCTGATAAGTTTATTTAGCCTTGTACTTAACACAAAATACAAAGGACTTTAATATTGGTGTTAAATATTACTATAGAACTTTGTAATGAAACTTAGATTTCTATTAGAATCTCATAGTTATAACACACGGATTTAAACTGGGTTGGTTACTTTATCTATTTATTATTTTGTCTTAAACGCATAAATAAATCAGTTACAGTCTCCATTAAAATCAGTATTCGATAAAAATTTGTCACCGTAGCACCGTATTTTGATATTTTCACTTTAGAGCTATATGGTCACCCTCGTTGTTGTTTTTTATTTCTTTTATTATTTTTTATCCGTAATTCAGTCAATTATATATTAAACCTATTAAACAGAACATAAAAAAAATAACATTAACAAAGAACAATTAAACAAACAAAGGCACTTAATTCAACTGCCACGAAAAAAATTTTTGTTGTGAAATTCGTATGTACTTTTAATTAAATTAAAAATGCGCAGATCCATAAAAGTCCAAATTTTTTTGGCCAGACCGCTTGCCTATGGGATGAAAAATTACTGTTAAATCACCATATCTCGCGAATGTGGCCTATATCCATATTAAGTACCTACCCAAAAAAAAAACGGCACCAGCGCTTGAAAACCAATACTATTACACCGATTGTACAGCTCGAGATTAAGGGTAGATACTTAAAATGGAAATAGGGCACATTCGCGAGATATAGTGATTCGACAATCATTCTTCATTTCATTGGTAAGCGATCTGCACAAAAAATTTGGACTCTTATGGATCTGCGCATTTTTAATTTAATTAAAAGTAACTGTACATATGAATTCCACAACGAAAATGCACCAAAAACGTAGGTGTGTAAACCTTTTCGTGGCAGTTGATTTTAGTGCCTATGTTAGTATTTTAAATTGTTCTTTGTTAATGTTAATGTTTTTTAAATTATGTTTAATAGGCTTAAGATATAATTGACTGAATAACTTATAAAAAATAATAAAAAAAATAAAACACAACAACCAGGGTGACCATACATCTCTAAAGTGAAAAAATTCCCATTTTTCACATTGTGTAAACCTTTAAGTGGCAATGTGTATGTATATGCTAGAAACATAAACTGAACATTCAAGCTATTTTTTAAAATTAAAGTGTCATAAAATAGTACTTTTCGTGTCATACCATTCATGATAAATTTAGTGTACATATTATAAGTGAAAAAATGTAATATGGCTTTGGTGGAAAAAGTCGACTAGAAGATACTTCGAACCCTACTTGTATGGTAAACGATTTGAGGAAATAAACTTTTTGAAAATTAATGAGCTTATTCTTCCAGGCAACATATGTCTTTCGATAACGGGAAGAGTCAGAGTCATAGTCCCGTGTGCGCTTTTAAACATCAACACCAGTATTTCTCAAAGTGCAGAGACAAAAAGTAATATAGAAGTACAAACATACACTCAAAGAAGTTTTTTTATTTGATCTTGTGCACTGTAGAAAATATAAAGCTACTTTTTCATATATATTGCAAGAATTTCTTTTTTTCATGCAGATTCAAATATTTGTGTTAGAATGCCTCTCTTAAATAAAACATTTGTTTGACCCAACTGGTATTGATTGCCCTTGATTCATAAAGGTTTTTTGCAAAGAAATAAACGCCTTTTCATATCGGCAAAATAAAACACAACGTTAATCTTTAAGTACCTGAAGCTTACCAAAAATCGATTTCATTGACACTGGCTGTCGCAAACAAGAAATTGTGAAATGAGGAAACGTCGGAAAAATAACTGTTGATGGGAAATAATAATAATAATTGTTGCTTTCGTTGTTTTGAGCTTTATACATACACATTGCCACGAAAAGGTTTACACAAAGTGAAATACTTTGATATTTTCACTTTAGAGCTATATGGTCACCCTGGTTGTTGTTTTTTATTTCTTTTATTACTTTTTATACGTAATTCAGTCAATTATATATTAAACCTATTAAACAGAACTTAAAAAAAATAACATTAACAAAGAACAATTAAAAATACTAACAAAGGCACTTAATTCAACTGCCACGAAAAAAATTTTTGTTGTGAAATTCGTATGTACAGTTACTTTTAATTAAATTTAAAATGTGCAGATCCATAAAAGTCCAAATTTTTTTGGCCAGACCGCTTGCATATGGGATGAAGAATGACTATTAAATCAGCATATCTCGCGAATGTGGCCCAAAAAACGTTTAAGTATCTACCCCTAATCTCGAGCTGTACAGTCGGTATAATATTTTTGGTTTGCAACGGCTGGCGCCACACTCTGCTGGGGCCATCATCATACTATAGCATCATTTTGGATTCATCACATAATACCACGTCGTCCTAATATGGATCTGGCTGCCCACATCAATCATGTCAAAAGTTTAACGCATCTGAACGTGGTCCGTCGATATCATCGGTTTTTTCGAGCAGCTCGTATTTTTTGTAGGTACTTAACATATTTTTAGGCCACATCCGCGAGATATGGTGATCCTACAATCATACTTCATCTCATTGGCAAGCGATCTGGCTAAACAGATTTGGACTTTTATGGATCTGTGCATTTTTATTTAAATTAAAAGTAACTATACATACGAAAATGCACCAAACACGTAGGTTTGTCAAGCATTTATGGGCAGTTGAACTTAGTGCCTCGTTCGTATTTTAAATGTTTCTTTGTTAATGTTAATGTTTTTTAAGTTCTGTTTAATAATTTTAAGAGATAATTGACTGTATTACATATAAAAAATACAAAAATTAAAAAAAAAAGTATATCCCTTATAGCTCTAAAGTGAAAATATCAAAATTTTTCACGGTGTGTAAAGCAAATGTGCACGCGGATAAGCTGATATTTTTTTTGTGCCTCTAAGAATCGATCTACGACATAAGAAGACATCAAGCACTAACTTTCTCTGCTCAGAAATCTTTGTCCATGGTGCTTACAAAAACAAGAAGGCTCTAGTCGAGAAATCCCGACTAGACGATACCCTGATCCCTATACTTTACGCGTGCAGTCAGTGCTTGCAAGTATGTGTGTGTGTGTGTACGCGCATACTGCATACACAACTTCAATGTCCCATATCTCCGGTGTTTCTTAACCGATTTCACAGATTGTCATTATTTTTCTTATGTTTTAAATGCCGTCTCAAAGCTCTCCAAATTCAAGATTTTGTTGTGATCGATCCCATGTGTATATCGGAAACGGGAAGAGTTATCGAAAATCTAAAACAAACTTGTACTGCCTAGGGATTAGGCGAGCTTAAGTTCCAAATCTGGAGTGTCTAGCTCTTATAGTCTCTGAGATCGACGCTTTCATACCTAAAGACAGACAGACAGACGGACGGACGGAGCTGGCTATATCGACTCGACTGTTGATGCTGATCAAAAATATATATACTTTATGGGGTCGGAGATGCTTCCTTCTGCCTGTTACATACTTTTGCACAAAACCATTTTTCCCATTTTTAATGGGATCAGGGTATAAAAAAATAACGAACGAAAAACATTTGCTCGTACAAAATCATTTATCCTCGCGTCATTCACACAAAATGACGTTGAGCACCGAAAAGACAAATGACAGTCACAAACAAAAATCTCAATTTCATTGCAGAACGCTTTCGGAAATGTGCAATGGTTGCAGAAATGACTAACTGCAATAAACGTTTCTGAAATGTCGTCTGACAATCGCTGCAACTGTTTACATGTCGATTATTGACAGCTTTTTGCTTGCACGAAAATTGCTGCGTCTGACAGCACCTTTAGATCTCTGTTGAGATTTTCAAAATGATTTCGCATTGTTTTGTGCTTGAAATGAGTTGCTTTTTTCGATGGTAAAAAATTAGGTTTTTGTAGTCTGGGGCTACAGATGAGACGAAATAGCGATGTGGTTTTGTGCACAAGGTTGTCCAACAGTTTGTGATGGCAATAGTCCTTGCATCCTATTACTTGACTGCCCCTCCCTGCTCCAGCAACTGCTATTGGGCTGCGAAATATTCACAACGGTCACCAGGTCTTTGGCCTTTGCTGTCGTCGGCAAAATCGTCGACGAACTGGGTGCCTGACTCGTGGTGCAATTTGTTGACTCGACTTGTACAATGGCTGAGGTGAGCAGTGTGTTGATGGACTGCAGCGCACTGTAGTCGGGCAATTGCTCCGGCAGATCCTCGTTGGTCAGCGGTCGACCTGAAGGTGCCGTCCCAATGGAGCGCTCGCTGTTTGGCGTCAATGTGGCGAGCTTTGCGTTGCGGGATCGGTAACTTGGAGGCATACTGTACTCGGATCCAGCCATGCTGCTGGCGACAGTGCCACCTGCACCACCATCCATTCCCGAACGTAATGTGGTCAGCGGTGCCCTGCAAGAAGAAAAGAAAACGGTTGAGATTAAAATTAAAGTTAGGACAAAAATAATTTTGGCATTTTAACATGACATAACACAAAAACTAACACAGGTCTTTATCAATTATCCATGTGGCGTATTGCATACGAGGTTGGAACTTTAGAAAAAAAAAAACAAGTAAGAAGACTCTAGTCGAGAAATTTCGACTAGACGATACCCTGAACCCTATACTTGTGTACGCGCATGCTGCATACTCAACTTCAATGTTCCATATCTCCGGTGTTTCTCAAAAACAAACTTGTACTGCGTAGGGATTAGGTGAGCTTATGTTCCAAATCTGGAGTCTCTACCTCTTATAGTCTCTGAGATCGACGTGTTTATACATACGGACGGACAGACGGACGAACAGACGGACGGACAGACGGACGGACAGGGCATGACATGACATCGACTCGGCTGTTGATGCTGATCAAGAATATATACACTTTATGGGATTGGAGATGCTTCCTTCTGCCTGTTACATGCTTTTTCACAAAACCTTTTTACCCATTTTTTATGGGTTCAGGGTATAAAAAGTTGAGGTAAAAACCAAAATATAAATATTTTTTTTAGTGTGTTAAATTATAATTTTTTATGTTGGCTCTGGCATTATATTATATTCTACATCAAAACATATATTTGGGAACGATCATCCCTTCCACCCTCATACAACCCTTTGTAGACAAACAAATTTTTAAAAAATCTGCTGTTCATATAAGACGTTTTGTAGACGCTCTGAGTGCATAAATCGTTTTTGTCAGATTGTTGTCTGCCCCGTTTTCTAATGTAATTGCTGGTCGCAGTAAAGTGAGCTCCTTTTTTGTTGCTTTTGGTCGGGACATTCGAGCCGTATCGTTTGTTTGGAACTTTGGTTAGTGAGTATTGGCTAAATAGCTTGGAATATTTCATTTAGGGTGACCCTATATCGCACATGAAAAATGTACTTTAATTGGGCGTGTTACTGTAATCATGGCCTCTACAGACCGTGTTGGTCTTGTATGAATATTATTAGAAGATTTAGTAGCTTAGACAAACTAAGAATGGCTTTGGAAAGTTCGAAAGTTTTGCAGCTTTTAAAGGTTTCAAGATAATTCCTGGTCCTGTCATATATTCCCGCAAAACCTCCCATAAATAAATTTTTACCATTCCATACATTCAGGCCAAATCTAAAGACAATTTTACGGTGGAGATTCTTAGTTTGGTTTATGATTGGGCAATCATCATTTAAGATCAGTGTTCAAACAAAAATGGTAGCAATATTTGTGGTAAAAAATTTTGACCGGAGCATGTAATAGTAAAACAGTGGTTGTAAAAAAAAAAAACTTCTACAACTATCTTTCTTTGGTATAAGAACGCTAGAGCTCTTTGGAGTTAACTTACTAATTTATTTTCTAATTTTAAACTTGGTTCCTAACATTATTAGCACTGGAGTCTTATCGAAAAGATACGGTATTTATAGAATGGATCGCACTCTACGGCGGTATGTTGTGCTTATTGCCGTTGTTGTTGACTTTATATATAGTAATAATTATAGTTTGAAGGATATTTAATTTGTTAATGTTAAGTTGAGTATACGTGGTGTTGGCTATTTATAACGTGCTCTTACATACCCTCTTAACGAGACAACTTTGTGTACGTTGTACAGTTGTCTGCCATACATTCTTTTTGTCATGCTTTTCGTTCGTGAAGCTGCTTGGATTTCTTGTCCCGACTCAAGTTTTCTTGACTTTCAAATCGTCTCAAAATTAATTAAACTAAGTTTGGTTTAAATTTCATTGAGTCAAATCAATGCTATTCCAAATTAAATGTTTTATTAGTTAGATCCTGATCCACACTTTGATCCTATCTTGTAGATTTATATCACCCAACGTTGAAGGTTTTGAAAGCCAGTAAAGAAAACCTTCATTGCAAGTTCGAAAACCCGTTTAAGAGACTAACTTGTGTTTTATTATACTTCAGTAAAATTGATATTTGTGCATCATATTTTCTTCACTTTTTACCCTGATCCCATTAAAAATGGGAAAAAAGGGTATAATGGTTTTTTGCAAATATATGTAACAAGAAGCAGAAGAAGGCATCTCCGACCCCATAAAGTATATATATTCTTGATCAGCATCAACAGTCGAGTCGATATAGCCATGTCTGTCTGTCCGTCCGTCCAACTTTATGTATGAACTCGTCGATCTCAGAGACTATAAGAGCTAATCCCTAGGCTGTACAAGTATAGGGTTCAGGGTATCATCTAGTCGGGATTTCTCGACTAGAGCCTTCTACTTGTTTTTCTTTGCTAATATGCTAATATTTTTAAAGTTTTTTTAAGTAATTCAATTGAAAAAATATTAAAAACAACAACCACTGTGTCCCTTATAGCTCTCATTTTGTAACCACTTTGTTGGCAAAATGTATGCATAAACGAGCAAAATGTGACCTACCTTCTGCCAACCGACCAAGTTTCGTATCGTAAAACGAACGCCAACAAAAACAGATAAACAAAAGACACAAAACTAGTCTTCTATAATAACACATGCATGAAGATGTACATTTATTTATTATTCATTTCATTATTATTCTTTTTATTCATTGGAAAAGATAATTATAGGTCAAACTCGAGATCCAACAAGATAACAAGTTAGATTGAAAAGTTTGTAAAAATATAGGTCGCGTATTTCTAGTATATCTGATCGAAGCTACAAATCTAATTTGGTTGATTAACTTAGAGTAATAAAAGATAACACCACGCATTATTTGCAATCGGTTAAAAAATGAAAGAAGGTAAATTAATGTAAGTGTCCAAGTTAGAATGGCTTATGAATCAGTCCCTACCATTCTAGTTATCTCATTTCACAAATTTTCGAGCAGTTGGTTTGGCAAAACATCCAGTTTTACTGCAAAAAAAATTAATAAATAAAAAAAAAAATAAATAAATCGGTAGCCATTGTCTCCCTCACTGCAAATAATCGCGAACGAAGTTGTTGGGATCTACTCATTTGACTTGACAGTCGAAGAGGTGTGGGCATCGTGAATGTCAGGTTTTGCTTATAATGTGAAGTATCTACAATACTTTCTGCTAAGGATTTCTAGTCAAGAAATCGAACATACAGATGCCAACTAATTAAAAACGGTTTTTCATTTGTTTAAGGTATTTAATTTATACAGAAGAGGTCCACAGTACTGTGCAGGAATGAACTGCACTCAAATACACTGAACTCACATCCTGCTGTGCGGTATAATTAAAACCCAAAAGAAGACTTCAAAAAAAGTTGGTCTCGCATTGTATACCAAACAAAACTATGTTTGCTACTTTTGTGTTATGGAATATGAATATGAACGCAAATAGTTTGCTAAAACATCAGGTAACATAATTTAAAAGTAATAAACTAATTTAAAATAAAAAAAGACAAAATTTTTTAATATCATCCACAAAAAATGTATTTTATGTGACCTTTTTACAAAAATTTATGATTGAGGGAGCTTTTTTAACAAATATACAACAAAAACCAAAAATAAATTAATTCTAAAGAAAAATGAACATTTTACGAACACTTTACTTATCTGATAAAAATTTATGAACATTGCCTTTTATTAAAACTAGGTTTTTTCAACAAAATAATTTGCAAGAAATACCAAATCGCTTTAAATTGTGGACTCTTAGTTCGTGTATGAAACGCCCAGTATAAGTTTACACAACTTATTTTAGAGCTATTAAAAAAAAATTGTCAAAAGATTTATCAAAATCAGTTAAGAACGTCCGAGATATCGAGGACTAAAATTAAGACATCATGTTATAATATGCAGGCATGCAGTAGTGCAGACATTTTCTGCATACGTATGTATATCGAGATTTACTTTTTTAACTTTGCTAATATTTTCATCTATGGGATCGTCAGATCAAGTATTGGGGTACTGATATTGATATAAACGATAGCTGTAGATTGTTAAAGGAACCCAGCCCTTAGAGCTTAATACAAATAACATGTAAATTTCTCTTTTTCTAATCCTTATACTTTATGTGAACAGTCAGTTGCTTGCAAGTATGTGCATGTGTGTGTACGCGCATACTGCATACACAACTTCAATGTCCCATATCTCCGGTATTTGTTAATTTCAATGAAAATTTCCAAATCTGGAGTCTCTAGCTTTTATAGTCTCTGAGATCGATGCGTTCATACATACGGACAGACAGACGGACATGGCTATATCGACTCGGCTGTTGATGCTGATCAAGAGAATATATACTTTATGGGGTCGGAGATGCTTCCTTCTGCCTGTTACATACTTTTGCACAAAACCATTATACCCTTTTTCCCATTTTTAATGGGATCAGGGTATAAAAAAAATGTCGGCGGTTGGGGAAACACTTACCTCAGCAGGTCGCCGGAATGAGATCGATATGTAGGTGGCGGCGAAATGCCACAAGCGACTCCGTTCTGGCGATCGCGGTCTAACAGCAAAAGTCTGCAGAAGAAAAAAAGGGGTTATTGTCGGACATAACGCGCTCCGTCAAAGCAATTACTCAAAATTGTTATAAGATATTATAATTACTTATTAAGATATTTTAACTTGCGAATTTATTTATTATTTTTATATTTATTAATATTGTTATTTATGTATCCTAAATCTATTCAATACGATAATTCCTTCATTATTACTCCTTCATTATTACTCCCTAGCAGCTTTAGCAGCATAAATATTACCTTCGAGATGTAAGGATAGTTGCCACCTATCTTCCAACAAAATTGATGACTATAGACCAAAAACTGTGTAAGATACAGGCATTCCCGATTTTATATGGGGGCGTGGTGTAAAAATTATTGGGAATGCGGATGACGTGGCTGCACTAGTAGCAGAGACCTGCAACGAGCACAGCTCAAGCTCAACCAAGTGATGGGGACTGTCGCCAGTTGGCTTGCGGGATATGGGTTATCACTGGCGCTGAACAAGACGGAAGTGGTAGTCCTGACCAAAAAAAGGATACCAACGATCATCTCAATGAGAGTCGGAGAGGCTACGGTGATGTCGAAACCTGGGTCTATTACCTTGGCATAATGAAAGACACCAAGCTAAGCTTCTTCTAACAGATAAAACAGGCGGCAGACAAAGCTGCAGCTGGTGTAACTGCGATTAGTAGGCTAATGGCCAATGTCGGGGGCCCGACTTCTAGCAGACGGGGCTTCCAGATTAGTGCGGTACAGTCGGTGTTTCTCTATGGGGCTGAACCAATTCTCTCAAAAATATAGATGTATCGGAAGAGGTTCACACAGGTTCAACGAAGAGGGTGGCTTCGGCTTACCGTACGGTCTCGAGCCCTGTTGTGTTGGGGATCGCTGGGGTGGCACCAATACTCCTTCTGACTAAAGAGCGTCGGATGATCTACTTGAGAAGAAGTGCAGAAGAAGGAGAGTGGAGGAGAGAGCCAACACACTTCGCGTATGGCAGAATTATTAGGAGGGAGAAAATAGGGGGAGATAGACTGCGCGCCTTATCGCAGAAGTAGAGCCGTGGATCAAAGCAAGCATGGTGAGGTAGATTACTACATAACACAGCTTTTGTCGGGACATGGTTACTTCCACCACTACCTTCACCAAATGGAAAAGGCAGCATCGCCGACTGTCTGTACTGCCCCGGATGCAGCGACAACACTGAGCACACGTTCTTTGGTTGTCGCAAATGGAACTGGCAGCGCCTGAAACTAAACCAGAAAGCAGAGACAGATATTACACCCGACAATATAGTAGAAGTTATGATTCAAAAAGAGAGTAATTGGAGCCGTGTGGCTCAATATGTCTAAAAAAAACATAAGAAAGCCGATCTGAATCGAGCTAAGAGCGAGTTCGAGTCCGAAATAAATGAACAAGAAGTAGAGGGCTTTTAGGGACACATAAGAACTTTGCCTAAAGTAATGTGTTAAATAGTCCCAGGCAAGCGTCCATGGGCAGTCGAGTGGGTCGACCGACGAGGAAGAAAGAGATTATATATTTGTTTTATTTTAATTTTTATAAAGATATTTATTTTTAGCCCAAACAAAATTTTTATTAAATATATTTTACTTAACTTAAATTATATAAATAAAGTACATAAAAAAAAAATTATGATTTTTATTATTATGAGGGGATATATGCACTGCAAGCTGAGAAGTATATCATAGCTCTTCCATCAGACACAAGTCCTGCATCAAAGCAAAATAAGTAATTTCTAGGAAAACATCATCCAAATTAGAGACTTAGAAACCAACGATCCATTTTAATGACGGCATCCCATGAAAACTACTTATTTTCCTTGAAAAGGCAACGTGTCTTGTATAATGTGCAAAAAAGTTACTGCTTTTATGATGCTTGTCTGCTTCTTCGTTCCTTGCTCTCTTAACATGTTCCATTAGATCCAAGAATATGTAGATGAAGTTTTGACCTAACTTCGGTCCTCCTGAGTGCTTCTTTACTCACCTATCACTTTAAGACCAAGGTCTTGATGTGAAGATCCATCCGTGTACCATTTATTTGTATGTTGTTTCATGGAGGGTATCTCTTCAAAGGATGTCCAATACATTTTATTTTTAACAAGTTTATTCGAAACCTTTAAGTGAACATGTGCTTTTATTTCTTCCCTTGGCTGTCCCAGTAGGGGAAGTTCACGCGAAAGCATATCTGCCTATAAGAATATTTCCACTTAAAACTCCAACAACGGACGTTCTTAAGAGGATTGCTTTCAGCACTTTGATATCGCACTTTAAAAACGGGTGCCAAAATTGAATTTGCTGTCAAAAGTGAACCCAAGGTAATTAACCTCCTTGCTTATTTCCATTGTATCATTGAATTATCCTCTATAACTTGTAATGCTTTGCAGGGATTGGGTTGTGACCAACCTCCATACACCATTCGTTTGATTAATACGTTCGAATTTGAAAATTAATCTAATTGCAACACAAAGACCTTGACCAATGTTTCAGCTCGATAGCTCAAAAACTGAGGGACAAGTATGCTTCCTTTTAAGTGTTACAGCTTTCATGAATAAATTAATATACGCTTTTCAAGTGTATACAGACAACCAGACCGCCAACTAAAAATTATAATATTGTCTCTGAGACATCGTGTCTGTAGTTCGTTTACAGGTATCTAAAAATAATACAAGACCTTACTACTGCTGCCGTTGGTTATTTTCATAATTTCTTTGTCGCTTTTGCAAATATTGAGTTTTTCGACTGCAGTCAAATTTCAGACTGTTTAAGCGCTGTGCATCCTACACAGTAATGGTTTCTGTACTTATTGTATGTTTGTACCCACCTCAGACGATACTCCTGCATGCTGGCCTGATAGGAGGGCGGCGGCGGGCGGTGCTGAAATTCCGGATAGAGCAACCCGTGGGGTGCACCGCCTCCACGAGAACACGGACGACGTCCGCAACGGGCCAAATCGACTGTGGTGCCCAGTCCAAGGCAGGTTTGGCCACCGGTCGCTGCCATTCGCCAAGCAGCGCCACTAATAGTAACAAGTACGACACCTACTCCTAGAGAAAAAGAAAAACCAAATTTATTACATCTAACTGTAAACATAAACGGTTTTTATAGATTTTTAGTTTTCAATTTTATCGATTATCTAGCCTCCCGTGGGCGAAGCACCCATCCAGTCCACTCTGTAAGCAAGCTCTGGCTCGAAACTAGTTGTAATAAACATTTAAAGTAGGTATTCATTTTGTACCCTGAATCTTTCAAGTGGGTGCAAATGTGTGTTACAGCATAGCATTGAACTGATAAGTCAATGAAATGCTGAAATGCAAGAGTCAAAACCTAGCGCCATGCATTTAGTCGCATGCTAAGAGAGGCCAGCCGAACGCAATGCGTCGCTATATTTCAGGCCTAGTGTGACACACATAATATTCAATTGTTCTGTCGCTGGCTTAACTGGGATATGATCTTTTGCAGAAAAGAGAACCGACTCTATTATACTCTGATATTTTCAATATATTTTCGTCGTGGTGTCTGTCTGTCTGTTTATAGCAACAGACACCCTTGAAGCTTGAGACTTTGCAAATATCTTGTCTGCGTCAGACAAAGTGTATATGCATGATCTTGATCTGCGTCAGACGAAGTGTAATTGCATGAGCAAAATTCGACTGGAGGCTAGGAAATCCATTAAATAGATTACTGAAAATTGATAAAAACTTATATATATATATATATATATATATTAACCTTCTTACAGCATAAGTTACAAACTTTGCTGAAGAGACAGCTAATAATGTCGCTTGAAGAACTGCTAATGCTACGCCTATCCCTTTCGGCTCCTAACCGCAATCTTGTTGTGAAATAAAAGTTTTTGAGCTAGCGTAACCAAATTTAGTGTTGAATTTGATCACCAGATAAATATATTTTCTACAATGGTTAGGATAAGGTGATCAAAATTGTCTGCAATGTAGCTTATGACGTCATTCAAAGAATGGCGTACCCTCCCCAACCGGTCTGAACACCACCCCCGTTGGTATCAAATTTTTGCAAATTGCATTTTACTTGTATTAAAAAATGCTAAAAATGTCATATAATATATAACCTTAAATAAAACAATTAAGAAGGCTCTAATCGAGATATCCCGACTAGATGATACCCTGATCCCTATACTTCACGCGTACAGTCAGTACAGTCAGTGCTTGCAAGTGTGTGTGTGTGTGTGTACGCGCATACTGCATACACAACTTCAATGTCCCATATCTCCGGTGTTCCTTAACCGATTTCAATAAACACAGATTGTCATTATTTTGTTTTATAATTCAAATGGCATCTCAAAGTTTTCCAAATTCAAGATTTTGTTGTTATCGATCCCATGTGTGTATCGGAAACGGGAAGAGTTATCGAAAATCGAAAACAATCTTGTACTTCCTAGGGATTAGGCGAGCTTAAGTTTTAAATCTGGAGTCTCTAACTCTTATAGTCTCTGAGATCGACGCGTTCATACATACGGACAGACGGATAGACGGACATGGCTACATCGACTCGGCTGTTGATGCTGATCAAGAATATATATACTTTATGGGGTCGGAGATGCTTCCTTCTGCTGGTTACATACTTTTGCACCAAACCATTATACCATTGTTACCCATTTTTAATGGGATCAGGGTATAAAAATAAAACACTGCTTTAAATCGATTTCGCCGATTCGACGAACGTTAACAGTCTAGGGTTAATTTCCCGTCCAGTGGATTAAATTGCCAAAACCTTTATGAGCGTACGTAAACGAAAATTAAAGTGCTTAGGTTATCTTTTGGTCGAGCTATTGCGACTAAAGCCTTAATCTTTGATTGCATTTTTCTCTATTATTAAATCAAGCTTTTGTATTTTAAAAATAAAATTATTCGTAAACATTTCAATCCATCGAAATCATTGATAGTGCGTCGATTTACATTTACAAAAGGTACGTTCATTTCTACTCACCAAACATTAGTAGCGCTGCCGTCAGATGTGAATTTGGCGGCCCCGCTATCCCCGTGGCATAAAATGCTGCACCGCCAAGGGCGCATGCCACGCCCCCTAGAGCGACAACAGCAATTAAAGCACGCAGCGGCGGACCAGCAAACCATTGCCCACAACAGCCTTTACCGGAACGTTCCGAAGGGGTTCTGAAAAAGGGGAACAAGCTAATTTCGTATGTTCAAATTTGCTGTACCAGAAGCTTAAAATTTACATTATGCGCTATGCATATTTTTTTTTTAATGGGATCAGGGTATAAAAAAAATTAAAAACGGTAGCACAATTTTGAGAAGCAGACGCTGCTGAAACCAGAAACTTCTAACGAAATAGGAAAATCGACAGATAGTGTGCAAGCGCAACCGTTGTGAACAAATAAAGTTGTATGAAGTAATTCCTTCATACAAAGTGTCAATATTAATCTCAAAGCTTAACTCGATAAGACACACAGTTTAACACATAAAGTTTCTTAAAAATACATCCAAGATAAAGTTAAAGAGCTGAGATTCGGTGGACCTATTTTTTGTTTGTTTTTGGGATGTTTACAACTCTTAGAACGCTTTTTTCTCGAAACAACTTTAATATTCCGATGGACGCGATATCTTAAAATCAGCTGGTCCGATATTCCCGTTGATCCAAGTTTTTGCAATATACAGTGCGCCCAGAAACAGATTACACACAGTGAAAATTTTCGATATTTTCACTTTAGAGCTATCTGTTACCCAGGTTGTTATTTTTTTTTTTTATTATTATTATTTTTTATAAGTAATTCAATCAATTATCTCTCAAACTTTAGACTTTATGGGCAGTTGAATTAAGTGCCTTTGTTAGTATTTTTAGTAAATAGGTTTGAGAGTTAATTAATTGAATTACTTATAAAATTATTGTTTTAATTGTTTTAAATTAACTCTATTCGCTTTCAATATCCTTTGGATGACATTCATTCAAGAGGTTTAAGGGGATTTTCTGGTTGGACGGTGAACCCAAACCCATGAAATGGGTAAAAATTTTATAATGGTTTTATTTGCAAAAGTACGTAGCAGACAGAAGCATCTCAGATCCCATAAAGAATAAATATTCTTGATCAGCATCAAAAGCCCAGTCAATATAGCCATTTCCGTCTGTGTGTATGACCGCGTCGATTTTAGAGACTATGATAGCTAGAGACCACAGATTTGGAAGCTCACCTAAGCAGTACAAGTTTGTTTCAAAAAATCAATACCTTTTTTGGTTTCCTATATAAATACATGTAACCCACAACAATGAGATCTTGAAATAAGAAATTGAAAAAAAATTGACAAATAAAATAATTAAAAACTATAAAATTTATGGGGATTGGTCAAGAAACACCAGATGTATCGGATATATATTGTGCAGTGGCACATCCGGCAATGACTGCACGCATTTGATCAAGAAATCAGAGTATCTCCTTATCGAGCTTTTTCGACTAGAGCCTTCTTGTTTTTAATTTTTAATAAATTTAAATTCCATTAAAAATTCATCTCAATATATTAAATTATTTGTGCTGACTAATTGACTGAATGCGTATCAACATACAGCCCAAACGCGGGTAAGATAGCTCCACAAAAATTTGCATTAATGTCTTGACTTGGAACAGTTTTAAGATGATGGGAAAGGTTTTTAAAAAAAAACTTTCGACTACACATTTCATAAAATTAAAAAATACACTAAGCATACACACACATGACCACGTTACCGACAACAAAATAGAGCGTTGCTGTGACTACGCGAGGCCACGTTTGGCTAGAGCGAAATCTCAGCTTAAAAGGAGAAAGTTTTTACTAGTACGACTTACTATGTGCCGGAGTTGACAGCTACAAGTGTTGCTACTGATTTTGCTATTGCTTTATGGCTAGTGTTGCTGTTGTTTGCTTTGACTTCTGTTTGTTCACTTCTCAGAATTTTTGATGTTTCTCAACTGATTTCATACGCGCTTGCTACTTCACAGAATGGTGGAATTCTAAGGCAGATGGTGAAATCAGCTTTACCTTGATTACAAAGCCAACAATGAACAAGCAAGAAGGCTCTAGTCGAGAAATCCCGACAAGACCCTGATCTCTATACTTTATGCGTACAGTCAGTGCTTGCAAGTATGTGTGTGTGTACGCGCATTCTGCATACTGCATACATAACTTCATTGTCCCATATCTCCGGTGTTTCTTAACCGATTTTAATAAAAATTCCACAGATTTTCATTATTTTATTTTATAATTCAAATGGCATCTCAAAGTTTTCCAAATTCAATTTCAATTTTGTTGTTATCGATGTGTATATCGGAAACGGAAAGAGTTATCGAAAACAAACTTGTACTGCTAAAGGATTAAGCAAGCTTAAATTCCAAATCTGGAGTCTCTAGCTATAATAGTCTCTGAGATCGACGCGTTCATACATACAGACAGACAGACAGACGGTAGGACATGGCTATATCGACTCGATTGTTGATGCTGATCAAGAAT
The DNA here is from genome assembly GCA_035044465.1 of Scaptomyza tumidula. Classification (NCBI taxonomy): domain Eukaryota; kingdom Metazoa; phylum Arthropoda; class Insecta; order Diptera; family Drosophilidae; genus Scaptomyza; species Scaptomyza tumidula. The sequence goes on from JAWNNW010001129.1 coordinate 49,346, forward strand.
ATATACACTTTATGGGGTCGGAGATGCTTCCTTCTGCCTGTTACATACTTTTGCACAAAACCATTATACCCTTTTTCCCATTTTTAATGGGATCAGGGTATAAAAACGGAGAGATACTAAAAATATTTACTTATTTCAAAATTAGTTGTACGTTGGGAACGCTTTATTTTGCACGTCTTCGCATATCTATATCTTTTGTAGTCCTTGTTTTTAGCTTCTTGCGGTTGTTCTGACAAGTCTCCCATCGATTAAAGTTGTCGCTGTATAAGCTACTCATCATGATCCAATATTATATTTACAGTCTGGTATAATTTTTTTCTGCGGATACTTTGCACGTAGAACAGCTCTTCGCATATTTTCCATATTTGCAAGCATCATTTAAAACCTTTTAATGACATTCCGATGAATTCCTGTTATCTGACCAGTTACCTCATCGGTATAAAACACCGTCTATTCCGGCTAAGGGCAGTCGACTTTAAAGCTGCTGGCAACTGTATGGTTAGCTCAGCCTGTGGCTACAGGAAAAAGCAATCCTTCTTGCAGCCAGAATTGGGTTTTGCCGATCTTATTGCCTACCCCATGAACGGGTGTGTACTCGAATTGCTTAGTTTGCATCTCTCGTTTTAATGGCTCCCACCTTAACGAGCCAGTTTGGATTATGGGTTTCCCTAATCACAGTCGCTTCACTTTAATGACACTGCTGACAATGATGTACATTCTCATATGTGCTAACATTAGCACAATATTGTTAAACATCAACTGCAATTGCGATTACATTTTAAGCTTGTGTTGATTTCGTCTCAATACATAATTAATTCAAGCATATTGGTATGTTCAATTTGTATGTTCAAAATTAAATTTTTGCGCTCCATCAAAGCTGGAAAATAATGTACAGAAGAATGACTTTGGTAAAACGCCAATAAGTAGCACACTCTGCAAACTAAATTATGAGTCGTGTTCCTTATGTATTATGAGTTTTTATGTGCCTAGCACGATGCCGTTCAGATTTTGCGTATCACGTCAGGATTTTAAGAAAAATGCGAAATAGTCGAGAAATCCCGACTAGACGATACCCTGTACCCTATACTTTGCGTATCACGTCAGGATTTTAAGAAAAATGCGAAATAGTCGAGAAATCCCGACTAGACGATACCCAGTACCCTATACTTTACGCGTACAGTCAGTGCTTGCAAGTTTGTTTGTGTGTGTGTACGCGCATACTGCATACTCCAGATTTCGAACTTAAGCTCGCATAATCCCTAGGCAGTACAAGTTTGTTTTCGATTTTCGATACCTCATCCCGTTTCCGATATACACATGCGATCGATAACAACAATCTTGAATTTGGAAAACTTTGAGCTGGCATTTAATTTATTAAACAAAATAATGAAAATCTGTGAAATTTAAAAAAAAAATTAAAATCGGTTAAGAAACACCGGAGATATGGAGCATTGAAGTTGAGTGTGCAGTATGCGCGTACACACACACACACACACATACTTGTAAGTACTGACTGTTCACGTTAAGTATAGAGTTCAGGGTATCGTCTAGTCGGGATTTCTCGACTAGAGCCTTCTTAATTGTTTTGCACAGATTTGGTTGAACAAAATATTGTTTTTCTTGAACGTTGCAAACGAATTCACTTTTAATAAAAAAAACGCTCAAAGCTTATTGAGCAGCAGAAAACTTATTTCATGCGGTATTTTGCTTTAAAAAAAAACCTCCAAAACTGGATCTTGTTTCCGAGCGTCCATTGTACCTTAATTACAATTTCAAGCCAACATCGTCAAATCTTTGAATGAGCGGGCGGTACGCTCTGGTCCCCAGCTATGAGACAGGAAAGCTTATAAAAAACCAAGTAAGAAGAAGGCTCTAGTCGAGATATCCCGACTAGACGATACAGTCAGTGCTTGCAAGTATGTGTGTGTGTGTGTACGCGCATACTGCATACTGCATACACAACTTCAATGTCCCATATCTCCGGTGTTTATTGTCCGATTTCAATAAAAATTTCACAGATTGTCATTATTTTGTTTTATAATTCAAATGGCATCTCAAAGTTTTCCAAATTCAAGATTTTGATGTTATCGATCCCATGTGTATATCGGAAACTTGTACTGCCTAGGGATTAGGCGAGCTTAAGTTCATATCTGGAGTCCCTAGCTCTTATAGTCTCTGAGATCGACGCGTTCATACATACAGACGGACATGGCTATATCGACTCGACTGTTGATGCTGATCAAGAATATATATACTTTATGGGGTCGGAGATGCTTCTTCTGCTTGTTACATACTTTTGCACAAAACCATTATACCCTTTTTCCCATTTTTAATGGGATCAGGGTATAAAAAACTACAAATCTTAAAAGCTGTTTGGTCAGTTTTGCCAAGCATTGCGAGGGTGAAGTTACTAAATGTATTCAAATACATAAATTTCTATTAATTGTGCATTGGTGTTTGTGGCATAAAAACTTAGCATGCCAAGCATTACGAGGGTGAAACTGCTTAATGTATTAAGATACATAAATTTCTATTAATTGTGCATTTGTATTTGTGGCATAAAAACTAAGCTGTTAATGTCATCTAGCTAGAGGAAAAGTAGAGTGTCAAACAAGACAGCATCATGAGCAGCAGTGGCAGACGTGCAGATACGTGCAACGAAATGTTGAAAGCGGCAAAAATGAATAATAAAGTGGGAGTACTACTACAACTACAACTTAAAATACAAAAACACAGACCAACATGTTGAGGTGATGCTTAAAGCAGAAGGCTTTGGTTTTCCGTTGTTGTTGTTGTTACGGGTGAAATCAGGTTTTTCAGTTGCTTTAGGTGGTTTAATTTTTTTTTTTGGATCGCTGTTCCATTTGCATTGTGAGCGTTTTTGTAGCTAAAATTGAATCATCCATCGATATCTTTATTTCATGTGTATGCAAAATTATTTAGCGTCTTTGGACTCACAATTTTCCAGTAGCTTACACAAAACTGGTTTGCCTTCGCTGTTGTTCTTGTTTATGTTGGTAATTCGTATTATTGCCGGTTTTGTTTTCAGTGTCAAGCACAACAAAAACAGCGCATTGGCTGTCTTTAAGCCAAATTTTTTATGTTTTACTGAGCACTATACTTTTCAGCTACGTTTTCACATCATCACACAAATTCGAAAGTGAAGGTGCCTCACAACTGTAACTTAACACACACACAAACGAGTAAAACAATGTTTTGTCGGTCATCAAGCAAAATTTTACCATAAATCTAAAAATCTCTGTTTCTGTTTTTAAATGATATTATACTCAGGTACACACATTTTTTCTGCTCTTCCTTTCCGCACGCTTTAAAACCAAAAATTATTCGTACAAAAAACAAGTAAGAAGGCTCTAGTCGAGATATCCCGACTAGACGATACTCTGATCCCTATACTTCACGCGTACAGTCAGTGCTTGCAAGTATGTGTGTGTGTGTACGCGCAAACTGCATACAGCATACACAAATTCAATGTCCCATATCTCCGGTGTTTATTATCTGATTTCAATAAAAATTTCACAGATTGTCATTATTTTGTTTAATAATTCAAATGCCATCTCAAAGTTTTCCAAATTCAAGATTTTATTGTTATCGATCCCATGTGTATATCGGGAACGGGATGAGGTATCGAAAATCGCAAACAAACTAGTGCTGCCTAGGGATTAGGCGAGCTTAAGTTCAAAATGTTAAGTCTCTAGATCTTATAGTCTCTGCGGTCGACGCGTTCATACATACGGACAGACGGACGGACGGACATGGCTATATCGACTCGGCTGCTGACGCTTATCAAGAATATATATACTTTATGGGGTCGGAGATGCTTCCTTCTGCCTGTTACATACTTTTGCACAAAACCATTATACCCTTTTTCCCATTTTTAATGGGATCAGGAAAAACAAGTAAGAAGTCGCTGCACCATATACATAACGCAGTACCCCAAATGGGTAAAAAGGGTATAAATGCTATGTGCAAAGTTTGTTATACGCAGAAAATAGCATCTCCAAAGCTCACAAAATGTAGATAAATCAGCACCAACAGCCGAGTCGATATATCTGTCCATCCGCCGTTCTCAGAAACTACCATAATAGCTAAACATTCCATATTTGAAATTTTAGCTCTCATGAATTGAAGGCATAACAAAATTATTGCAAATTATTTGTTACTCCTAGAACAAATTATACTAAAATATATATATATATATTTATATATATATATATATATATATACATATACATATATACTTTACGATACAGAAATATAAATAATTCTATATATATTAGGGTTGTCGTTAAATGTTATATTTTATGCGCCGCTTGAGATTGAATGCCGAATCAGTTTTAAACTTTTTATCAAGCTTTAAGCTAAAATTCATTACTAACAAGTAGGAAGGCTCGAGTCGGGAAATCCCGAACCTGGAGTATCTAGTTCTTAAAGTCTCTGAGATCGACGCGTTCATACGTACGGACAGATAGAAGGACGGACAGACGGACATGGCTATATCGACTCGGCTATTGATGCGGATCACGAATATATACACTTTATGAGGTCGCACATACCCTTTTTACCCATTTTTAACGCGTTCAGGGTATAAAAACAATAATACTGACGAAATTTTGTGTTAATAAAATTAAATATTTTACTTTCAATCAGATATTTTCAGCAGAGACATGAAAGCAAAAAGTTAACCTAGATTAGTAACTAGCTTTTAAAATTTGGATCAGTTACCCAAAGAAAAAGAAATATGCAAATAATCATGATATTAAAGTTGTTGTTGGCTTAGATTTAACATTACCGTAATATCATCTGTCTATAATATATTCATTTATGAATCGGCTAAGCACATTCGATTTTGAAATACGTGTCTCTTTGTGTGTTTCGGTCTTTAAATTATATTTTCCAACCCATAAGCAATAATATTTTCGCCGTTGTGTTATTAGGTAGGTGATTTCGTAAAATCACAAATGGAGCGCACGTCCTCTCGCAGAATATCTCAATAAAAAGGTTCAAAATACCTTAACCAATCTTATCATTGAAAATGTATTAAAAATTTCGAATTTATTTCGTCATATCTCAAAAATATCAAAACGATGTGTATAACATAATGACAATAAAACAGCCTATGCTTATTTTTATTTATTTTTAAAAACATTAAAAATAATATCTTGGCCAATTGCTGATTTGGGTGTGTGGTGTAAGATTTTCTGAAGGAAGAGGGCAAATTATCAAAGAAATTCGTTTCCGTTATCAACATTTATATCATTATAATGTCTGATACTTGATTCTGATATCTGTTTGTCCGACTTAGACTAGGACTCACATGAAATATAAAAATCTATAGACAAAAGGTAAAAGCGACGGGAGAAAATTTTAACATGCAACAACAGAAAGAGTCTTAAAGCTTAAGCTTACGAACCGGTCAAATGTTTGGGTTCACTCACAACTTTTATACCTTGAACCCATTTAAAATGGGTTAAATGGGTATATTGGTATTGTGTAAAAGTATGGAACAGGCAGAAGGAAGCATCTCCGACCCCATAAATATATATATTCTTGATCAGTATCAACAGCCGAGTCGAAATAGCCATGTCCGTCCGTCCGTCTGTCTGTCTGTAGGTATGAACGCATCGAACTCAGAGACTTTAAGAACTAGATACTCCAGATTTGGAAAATAACCCGTCTATAACCCGGCAGTACAATTTTGTTTTCGATTTCCGATAACTCTTCCCGTTTCCGATATACACATGCGATCGATAACACTAAAATCTTGAATTTGGAAAACTTTGAGATGGCATTTGAATTATTAAACAAAATAATAAAAGTCTTAGCACTGACTGTACACGTTAAGTATACCATTTTTATACCCTGATCCCATTAAAAATGTGAAAAAGGGGTATAATGGTTTTGTGCAAAAGTATGTAACAGGCAGAAGGAAGCATCTCCGACCCCATAAAGTATATATATTCTTGATCAGCAGCAACAGTCGAGTCGATATAGCCATGTCCGTCTGTCCGCATGTATGAACGCGTCGATCTCAGAGACTATTATAGCTAGAGACTCCAGATTTCGAACTTAAGTTCGCCTAATCCCTAGGCAGTACAAGTTTCTTTCCGATTTTCGATAACTCTTCCCGTTTCCGATATACACTTGGGATCGATAACAACAAAATCTTGAATTTGGAAAACTTTGAGATGCCATTTGAATTATAAAACAAAATTATGACAATCTGTGTTTATTGAAATCGGTTAAGGAACACCGGAGATATGGGACATTGAAGTTGTGTATGCAGTATGCGCGTACACACACACACACACACTTGCAAGCACTGACTGTACTGACTGTACGCGTGAAGTGTAGGGATCAGGGTATCATCTAGTCGGGATATCTCGACTAGAGCCTTCTTACTTGTTAACCATTGCATTACAACAAAATGACCACTTCTAAAATCTTATAGGTTGAATTTGGCAACGGTATTGAAAATTTGGGAAATAGCATTAAACTCACCTTCTCATAATGGGTAGCGGCAGTGTGAACCGTATATCATTTATCAGTGGAGCAGCGCCTGGCAGCGGCACTGTCGATATTACAGGTGTGATCAGCGATACAGGAGCCTGCGGCGAAATAGGCGGCGGTGGCGGGGAAAGTGGAAGCGGCACCGGTTGCACTGTTGCATGAGGTGTTGGTGGCGGTAAAGGGGGCGGAGGGGATACACCAGCAGCAGACAGAGCGCTGTACGCCGGTAGATAATGGCTGTGCAAAATGTCCGGCAATAGCGCACTTGACAGGCCAAACACAGCCGGATGCGAATGTGAATGAGAATGGGGGTGCGGATAGGGATGATGCAAATGTGCTGGAGATTCCACTGGGAATCGACGTGAGTGGTGTGGGGGCACCTGTAGTTGCTGCCGCTGTGGCTGGCGACAATCACGACGTTCGCGACGACGTTGCTCGCGTGTGCGCAACTGTTGCTGCTGCTGTGATGGATTTTTGTTTCTTAGATCATCATCGGTTTGGCATTCGGTTGAGGTGAAAGTGCGTGTTGTTGTTGGCGCGACTTTCACATTAATTACTTTGATACTGTTATTAGCACTGATCACATTCACACTACTTTTATTAACGCTAATCTTATCAATATTATTATTATTATTATTGTTATTTATGTAAGTGCTGCTAACGAGAGCACTGGTAGCAGCAACATCTACATTTGCATTTTTGCTTTTATTCTTAATTAGCTTATTTTGTACACTTGCATTAATCACTTTGGCACTGGACACACAATTATTTATTTGAATAATGCTGTTGTTGTTCGTTTTGTTGATGAAATTGCAATTCACAACGCTAACACCATTATTATTATTCTCAACGAAGGCCGATTCTTGCGTTGATGTAACGATTGCTGTTGCCGTTGTGTTTGCGGGCGACGACGCTACACGAACATGATTACCGTTAATAGTAGAGTGGTTGTTGTAGCTGCTGCTCTTTATGTCGTTTCTATTCACTTGAATCGTAAGACTTGGCTTTCGCTGACACGACTTTGGTGCTGTTGCTTGCAAAACTGCAGTACTGCCAATGCTGCTGCTGCTTCTGTCAGCGCTTTTGAGAGGAACATCGCTAGCAGCTATTGACGTTGCAGATTGTGTCTGTGTAGGCGTCTCTGCAGCTACGTTCAAACGCATCTTATTCCTATCGACATCGATGTCGATATCGCTGCGGTTATCGTTCTCACTCTCGATTGAAAACTTGCTTAGGCGGTGCTCAAACAGACTTTCACTCACGCGAAATTCGGCATACAAACGTTCGAGTTCTGCCAAACATTTATTGGGCTGCAGCGCGTCGCTGGCGCTGGCGTTACTACATGAATTATAGCTGTGACTTCCATTCGATAACCAAGTCGACAATGTATTAATGTTGTTATTGTTGTTATTGCAAGGTTCACAACTGGTTGTTGTATGCACGTCCGTTGTGTACGCGCCGAATGAGCTCGAGAGACTAATCGCAGCCGAACAAAGCTGCTTACTCGAACAACAACTTGCCAAAACTGCTCTCTCAGCTGATGTTGGCTTACTAGCCGCTTGCTCTCTCCGAGTGCGATTGCTACTGCGACTGAGAGTGTTACCGGAAACAGGTTGATTGACCCGCATTCCTACTGCAAGAGTGACTCCAACTTCAACTGTGCCTGTTTTCCTGTTTGCTTTTGATGTCGCTGTTTTCGTTGTTTCCATTTGGTGCTCATCTTCAATGTCGATGTCGCTTTTTTCGTCTTTATCTTTGTCTTTATTGATAATGCGATTGGTTCTGCGGTCGATTAGTTTTTCTTCACTTTGTTGTGTAATTGCATTCGTTGCTGTTAGATTCGTTGTTGCCGTTATTGCTGGCGAAAATAACGCGCCATTCTGTTAAAGAAAATATGTTACAAATATAAAATTAAAAAAAGTCAGAAGAATCCCGACTAGACGATACTCTGAACCTTATACATGTGTAATTTTGTGTATGTGTGTACGCGCATACTACATACTGCATACTCAACTTCAATGTTTCATATCACCGGTGTTTCTCAACCGATTTCAATAAAAATTTCACAGATTATTTCTCGAAAGCCTTTAAAAATACCAACCTTTATCCTCGAGCTGTACAGTCTGTATAATATTTTTGGTTTTCAAATGCTTTAACGGCTGGGACCATCATATACAGCATCTTATAGCATCATTTTGGATTCATCACAAAATACCAGGACGTCCCAATATGGACCTGGCTATCCCACGAGGAACTTGACAGAAGTTAAACGTGTCTGAGCATGTTCCACCGGTATCAGCTTTTTTTTCGAGCAGCAGGTATAGTACAGGTCGGTATTTTTAATGGCTTTTCGGGTACATTCGCGAGATATGGTGATTCCACAGACTTTCTTAATCTTATTTGCAAGCGTTCTGGTCAAAAAAAAATTGGACTTTCATTGGTCCTTCTGACCATAATTCGCTCAGCCTTCGGAGCTATTGCCCGCGGACGACCAGTTATGGGCTACGCACCCATCCTTCCCTCTATTTTAACCCGGCTTAAAACATTGTAAACAGATTTCTTGTCAATTGCTAACATTTCTGCAATCTCAGAGACCGATTTCCCGAAGGTGGAAATGTAATAATAATGGTTTATGTCGGAAGGTAACTGCTAGCCTGGCATTTAAAAAATAAAACTGCCCCTATTATATATAAATTCTATATTCCAATAATGAAATTTCTTAGAAAATTGAATCACCAAGCGCTGCGCATTTTTATTTTTTAGAACAGAACTGTAAATACGTAATTCACAACAAAAACAAACCAAAGCAGAAAGTGTGCAAACACTTATTTGACAGTTGATTTTAGTGTCGTTGTTAGTATTTTTAATTGTTCTTTGTTAATGTTCATATTTTTTAAGATTTGTTTAATAAGTTTAAGAGATAATTACTTGAATTATTTATAAAAAAAAACATTAAAAACAACAACCAGTGTGTCCCTATAGCTTTAAAATGAAAAAATCAACATTTTTCACTTTGTGTACACCTTTTCGTGGCGAAACTGTAAGTACAAATTAATTTGAAGCGGACGTTGGGCTAAAACGTAACCGTTGCGCAAAAACGAAAGCGTTGACCTAGTGAACGTTTTATTTGAGTTGTGAACTGAACCAAATTAAAACCTGAAGCTTGCAACAAACCCAAATTTACACAAATGGCATCTCATCACAAGTAAAATTAACTTTTTGCCGCTGTCGTCAGTATGACTCGCTAAAATGAAATAGTTATTTCTGCTCAAAATAGTAACGGACAAATATTTGTATGGGAAAGCAGTTAATATTTAAAGGCCCTTCAGCGGAATGCCACCGGATTTGCTAAAGACGCCAGCGTAAACGCAGTGAAATACCCCGATGCCACCACGCTGCGTACTTTATGAAGCTGCGCCAGAGTAAGCTCATTGTTGAGCAGCAGCTGATTGCTCAGTTGGATCTTGTTATTACTACTTTTCATTGGCTTCTTGTTTCGGTTTTTTTTACTCTCTGTAATAGCAGAATAAGTAATAAAAAATTATTTACAACTAAATTACTCAAAAAAGTATAAGGTATAAGTCGGAATGCTACCGCCCTAAAATATATTCACATTTTTAATTAGAAATACGCACAGTGCTCACTGCTTATTTTTACAGTATTAAGAAAAATATAAAAAGTACTATAAAGCTTAAGCTAAAAAAAAGAAACGAAAATGTTTCCACGGCCATTTGGTCAATGTTATATAACATTTAAAATTCATTTTCATTTGTTGCTCAAATATTTCTTTCGTACAATAATAAGCTGAAAGCTTAAAAAAATATCTAAAATATAGGTTACAGTTTATTTGATGCAGTCCTAAAAAGTAAAGTAAGTCGCTCTTGACTGTATTGGACTGACGCCAAACCAAATTCCTTACAATTCGTACGAGCATTTAATGTTGAATTTGGACTTGCCCTAAACTCTTTCCCCATTTCGTCCTGTTTTGGGGCCAATAGCTCAGTATTTTTTTCTACCCTTGTGCTCTATCTCTGAATGATGTATTGCACAGTTGATAAACCCAGCTTGACCATTTGAGCTATTTTACGCTTTGAATAGTTGTTCTTAAAAAGATTGAAGATGAGTTTTCGTTGATGCATTGTCTTTCGTTTACCCAATATTAATTTGACTTTTTACACTGTAACTGAAAAATAATAAATATAATAACAAGTAAGAAGGCTCTAGTCAAGAAATCCCGACTAGACGATACCCTTAACCTTATACTTGACGCGTACAGACAGTAATTGCAAGTATATGTGTGTGTGTGTTGACGCGCGTACTGCACACTAAACTTCAATGTTTGGGCTATGGGCTCCGGTGTTTCTTAACCGATTTCAATAAAAAAATTTCACATACTGTTTTTATTTTGTCTAATGTTTTAAATGCTATCTCAAAGTTTTCCGACGCGTTCATACATACCGACGGACGGACACCCATGGCTATATCGGCTGTTGATACTGATCAAGAATATATATACTTTATGGGGTCGGAGGAGCTTCCTTCTGCCTGTTACACATGTTTGTACGAAACCATTAAACCCATTACCCATTTTTAATGGGTTCAGGGTATTAAAAATATCGATAACAAGACGTAGAGCTGCCTTGATGCTCTACATATCCGTCTCCATTTAATTGATATATTGAAATTATAAGTGTAAGCGCATCGCCGTTGCCCTTTACACTTTGGGATCATCTGCTCAGTAAGGAACAGTTGCAGACCACGAAAAAATCGTACACGGAGATGTGTCGCTCACAAAGTTTGTTTCGAGAATGAAATATAAGGCGAGTAGGGCTACCCTATTAAGTATAGCTTAGACTGAACTAATTTTTAAGTTGCCATGATTAAATTCGGCTGCTGTCTATGGGTGGACAGGCCCAAACTAGAAACTTTGGGGGAAGATAACTAGTAACTTCCACCAAAGATTTATTAAAAAAGATTGGTATCCAGGATCTAACGTCTTTAAACTTTTTAAGCAAGTGCCACAAAATTTGGTTGAAGTATAGCCATACAACCCCCCATTGAAAAACAAGAAGTTTCTTACTTAAACTATATTAAGACAGTGTCAAAATAAGACCTGGCACATTCTTGATTCGAGTAAGAACGAACTTGTTTCATGTAATTTTGCTAAGTCCAGAATTACTTGACTTAAAGTACGTAAATTAATAAATTATGTGTGTTACAAATCGATTTTAAGACTTAATTAAATATATATTTTCTGAAAACAATTCCAATATTATGTACATCAATCCCGAATTTTGCTTGAACTAATCCCAAGCAGGTAGACGAGCTTTAAATCTGAGACCTCTTGTTAATACGGCGAGTGCTTTAGCTGTTGAGCCAGCTCCAAACCATTTCGAATGCAGTAAAGGTGAATGTTAAACGGACCTTTTTCGCATTTAATTCTTCTTCATGACTTTTAAAAATAAGGTAAACACATAAGTCTCTTTTTAAAAGGAAATAAAAAGAACTATGAAAAGCCGCTGGTGGAAGCTGATCTCGCGACGCAATAGTTTACTCTTGCTCGTAAGGAAAGAATTAGGACTAATTAAGAAATTATTATTTTTTATACCTTAACACCATTGAAAATGGGTAATAGGGTACAATGGTTTAATGCAAAAATATGTAACAGGTAGAAGGAAGCATCTCCCTTAAGTATATATATTCTTAATCAGCATTAACCGTCGAGTCGATAGGCTGTCTGTCTGATAACTTTCCCCGTTTCCGATATATACATGCGATCGATAACAAAAAAATCTTGAATTTTAAAAACTTAAGGATGGAGTTGGAAACATGAATCGAAATAATGACAATCTGTTCAATTTTTATTGAAATCGGATGAGAAACACCGAAGATATGGAACATTGAAGTTGAGTATGCAGTATATGCGTACACACATACTTGCATGTACTGACTGTACGCGTAAGGTATAGGGTTCAGGATATCGTCTAGTCGGGATTTCTTGTTTTAATTTAAGAAAAACATGGCTTTATACAGTATCCCGAACGAAAACGTTTATAAAGGCGGTCGCTAATTTTGTCCGTTTTCTCATAAGTCGGAACTTTAAGTTTTGTTTTTTTATTATACATTCCAGTGGTACAAGCATCGGCTTGTTAACGCTCCGACCCAGATGGCACATGACTAATTTTTATACCCTGAACATACGAAATGGGCAAAAAGGGTATAATGCTTTTGTGCGAAAGTATCAACAGCCGAGTCGATATAGCCATGTGCGTCTGTCCGTCTGTTTCTGTGAACGCGTCGATCTCAGAGACTATAATAACCAGAGACTCCAGATCTTGAACATAAGCTCGCCTCATCCCTAGGCAGTACAAGTTTGTTTTCGATTTTCGATAACTCATCCCGTTTTCGAAATACACATGCGATCGATTACAACAAAATCTTGAATTTGGAAAACTTTAAGACGGCGTTTGAAAACGTATACACAATAATGATAATCTGTGAAATTTTTATTAAAATCGGTTAAGAAACACCGGAGATATGGAACATTGCAGTTGAGTATATAGCATGCAGTATGCGCGTATACTCACACGTACGAACACATACTTGCAAGCACTGACTCTACGCGTAAAGTATAGGGTTCAGGGTATCGTCAAGTCGGGATTTCTCGACTAACGCCTTCTTACTTGTTTAAGAGAGCAAGTTTCGATGACACTATGTAATAAGTAGTTTCCTAATCGTAATAGATTGAACTTAAGATCCGAAAAGAGTATTGGATAGCAGAGTGAAAATAACAAGCTTGAAGATAAATTCAGAAGAATCCATTTCACGATTTTTAGTTTGTAAAAAAATGTTATTGCTAACATTGTTCTGCGATCAGAAAGGTAAGTTAATGTTATTATCCCAGTTAAGACCCAGAAGTGCAAAGAGCAGAAAGAACCACAAGGCACCTGATGCTCGATTTGTAATGGCAGATATATGCTTGTCAAACTTAAGCTTTGAGATCATAAGGCCCCATTACAAAACGAGCATTAGGTAACCTTGGGATTCATAAAGCACTGGTGGAAGGAACTCGACAGAAATAAACCGTTTCATATTTTTCTTCTACGACCGATTCTTGAATATGAATCTTGTATATTTGAACGGAAGTGATTTACAGAGTCGAAATCCTTACTGAAATCAGTGTAAATAACATCAGTTTGCCTTTTATCGTGAAAGCCCTTAATAACAAATGGTGGAAGTTCTAATAAGTTTGTGGTAGTAGATCTTTTTTCATGAATCCGTGTTGGCACGCTGAATTCATAGATTTGCAAAGATTATTAATTTCTCAAAAATCTAAGGAATAGCAGACAACTTGGAGATACCCCTATAACTTTGAGCATTAGATTTGTTTCCTTTTTTATGCAAAGGAATAATATGAGACTCTTTCCAAAATTTTTGGAAAGTGCATAGCTCCACGGACAAACTAAATAATTTATGCAAAGGTCTTTAAAGATCCTGAGCACAGTATCTAAGCACACAGCTAGGTATTCCATCAGGTCCTGCATAAAATGTGGGCTTAATAACCTGAAGATCACAAAGTAGTGAACTCTCTGTGGTTTCCGGTATGAAAATGCAATTTGAGGCTTTAGCTGATACGGCTAAGGCATCATGACAACTGGTTGAAAACAAGGACTAAAAGTCGATTGAAAAAATTCAGAAAATAGATCGGCAATGGCCTGATCTGAGTTGGCTTTCATTTCATCAAAGAAAATGTTTGATGGAAGAGTCGATGACTTGCGTTTCGCATTAACGAAATCAAAAAACCTTAAAGGATCCTGCTGAAACTGTAATCTAAACCTAGTCAGGTAGTTCCTGTAAACTTGGTTATTGAGGTCTGAAAAATTGGAACGAGCAATCAAGCTAACGGAGAGCTTGAGTTTCTGAAAATCTTGAAGAGTTTCGATTTTCGATATTAAAGAATTGTCAACTCTCTGGTGAACCACACAGGTTTATTTGGCCTGTTAGGCATTCCATAAGGGACATGTAAGTCCAAAAATGAATTTAAAGTATTATAAAAAATACTGATTGCCACGTCCAAATTGTCAGACCCGTAGAGGGGAGACCAATCGGTCAACAAAAATTCTATATCTATAGAACCACCTACTATTACTATCTCTGAAGAATAATCTACATCAACAGCAATAAGAACACCTCAGACACGTCGAAGCGTACGGTCTTTTCTATAGATACAGAATCTGTTGGATACAACTTCAGAACTAAGGATGTCAGGCCTTTACCAAGTTCCAGTGAAGGCAATGACATGAAAAGGAAAAGCAAGGCTATTAAGATATAAGCTACTAATTTTAATACAAAGACCTCTTACATTCTGATAGTCAAGTTAAAAGGAAGTTGTTAGTTTTTTTAACTTTAAGAAACGGGAAGAGTTTTAGCCACAACTACTGAAGGGGGAGATACAATCGGAGGCCGATTTTTCTTTCTGGCAGTATATTCGTTTACTATTATGTGCTCCGGCCAAAATGCTTTGCAATATATAGAGCTGAAATTTTGACTCGAAACACAGCTTTTAAATGACGAAATGTTATTGAAATTGAACTTTTCCACCGTGAAATCATATGATGTTAAATCAGGTTTGAAGCCTTGAAACAAATATTTGTTTTTGGTGGAACGCCAACAAGATTTTTTAATTATATCTTCAACCGAAGATATATTTTCTGCTAAAGGAATATTTGGCTCTTTGGATAAATTTTGTTGGTTTTGTTGAACTTCGTCAACACTACTCTCCACCAAAGAAACCGAAGGACCTGGATTAGATGAAACAACATCCATGGGTATTCCATTGTTTTCATCTGACATCTCGTTTGTTTAAGGGACTGGGGCAGGAGATTTATTTATTAAGTTATTTTTGTTATACCCTGATCCCATTAAAAAAGGAAAAAAGGGTATAATGGTTTTGTGCAAATGTATGTAACAGGCAGAAGGAAGCATCTTCGACCCCATAAAGTGTATATATTCTTGATCGGCATCCATAGTCGAGTCGATATAGCCATGTCCGTCTGGCTGTCTGTCTGTCTTTCCGTATGTATGAACGCGTCGATCTCAGAGACTATAAGAGCTAGAGACTCCAGATTTGGAACTTAAGCTCGCCCAATCTCTAGGCAGTACAAGTTTGTTTTTGATTTTCGATAACACTTCCTTTTTCTTTCTGATATACACATGGGATCGATAACAACAAAATCTTGAATTTGGAAAACTTTGAAACATTAGACAAAATAAGGAAAATCTGTGAAATTTTTATTAAAATCGGTTAAGAAACCCCGGAGATCTGGGATATTGAAGTTGTGTATGCAGTATGCGCGTAGACACACACAAAAATACTTGCAAGCACTGACTGTACGCGTAAGGTATAGGGATCAGGGTATCGTCTAGTCGGGATTTCTCGACTAGAGCCTTCTTACTTGTTTTTTAGTTTTGGGCTCTAGAGCGTTTGGGGGATTGTCAGACATGACAGGACCCGATGACTGCCTAACATTTGTGTGTTTGCGACGTTTTTTGTGATCGAAATATTGCTGCACCGTTGAAAGATTTTTAAAAAGTTTTTGCAACTGAAAATTTTTATTGAAATCGGTTAAGGAACAGCGGAGAAGAAACATTGAAGTTACATTAAGTATGCAGTATACAAGCAAATACTTGCCATTATTTGTTAGAAATTTGTCTTTTATAATATTCTGCGCTTATAATAACTACGAATAGAATTGATTTAAGAAAGATGCGGCTTAGTGAAGCTTGCCAAACGACCAATTATAAATTTTTTTTTCTCAGTTTAAGATTTATAAGTATATCTTGTTTTTATACCCTGATCCCATTAAAAATGGGAAAAAGGGTATAATGAATTTGTGCAAAAGTATGTAACAGGCAGATGGAAGCATCTCCGACCCTATAAAGTATATATATTCTTGATCAGCATCAACAGTCGAGTCGATATAGCCATGTCCGTCTGTCCGTCCGTATGTATGAGCGCGTCGATCTCAGAGACTATAATAGCTAGAGACTCCAGATTTGGAACTTAAGCTCGCCTAATCCCTAGGCAGTACAAGTTTCTTTCCGATTTTTGATAACTCTTCCCGTTTCCGATATACACATGGGATCGATAACATCAAAATCTTGAATTTGGAAACTTTGAAATGCAATTTGAATTATAAAACAAAATAATGACAATCTGTGAAATTTTTTTCAAAATCAGATAATAAACACCGGAGATATGGGACATTGAAGTTTTGTATGCACTATGCTGTATGCGCGTACACACACACACACATACTTGCAAGCACTGACTGTACGCGGAAAATATAGGGATCAGGGTATCGTCTAGTCGGGATATCTCGACTAGAGCCTTCTTACTTGTTAAAATTGCTCTTTATAATTTATTGAATGAGATTGATTTAAGTTTTATTGGGACGGACATGGCTATATCGTTTTGATTGTTGATGCTGATAAGGAATATAAGTAATATATATCTGTATGTAACATACATATGCACAAAATTATTACACATTTCATGGGTTCACAGGGAAACAAGAAAGAAGGCTCTAGTCGAGAAATCCTGACTAGACGATAACATGAACCTTATACTTAGGCGTACAGTCAGTACTCGCAAGCATGTCTGTGTGTGTGTACGCGCACTTAACTTTTATGTTTCATATCTCCGGTGTTACTTAACCGATTATAATAACGATTTCACAGATTTTCATTATTTTGTTTAATAATTAAAATGCCATCTCAAAGTTTTCTAAATTCAAGATTTTGCTGTTATTTATCACATGTGCAAATCGGAAACGCGAAAGCTTATCGAAAACAAACTTGTACTGCCTAGGGATATCAGGAGTCTTTAGCTCTTATTGTCTCTGAGATCGACGCGTTCATAAATACGGACAGACAGACATGGCTATATCGACTCGGCTGTCGATGCTGATCAACAATATATATACTTTATGGTGTCGGAGATGCTTCCTTCTGCCTGTTACATACTTTTGCACAAAACCATTATACCTTTTTTACTTTCATTATTGGCTTCAGGGTATAAAAATGCGATCAATTTTTTTTGCTAAATTAATTGGGATATTTTTAAGGACCAAATATCCTAATATCCTATTTCATCAAAACATTTTAAAACACCTTTTATTTCGTATTTTAATTTGGGTACGTTTTGCTGTTAACAGACCGCCATAAATGATAAGAAAAACAAGTAAGAAGGCTCTAGTCGAGATATCCCGACTAGACGATACCCTGATCCCTATACTTTATGCGTACAGTCAGTGCTTGCAAGTATGTGTGTGTGTACGCGCATTCTGCATACTGCATACACAACTTCATTGTCCCATATCTCCGGTGTTTATTATCCGATTTCGATAAAAATTTCACAGATTGTCATTATTTTGTTTTATAATTCAAATTGCATCTGAAAGTTTTCAAAATTCAAGATTTTTTTGTTATCGATCCCATGTGTATATCGGAAACGGGAAGAGTTATCGAAAATCGGCAACAAACTTGTACTGCCTAGGGATTAGGCGAGCTTAAGTTCGAAATCTGGAGTCTCTAGCTCTTATAGTCTCTGAGATCGACGCGTTCATACATACGGACAGACGGACATGGCTATATTGACTCGGCTTTCGATGCTGATCAAGAATATATATACTTTATGGGGTCGGAGATGCTTCCTTCTACCTGTTACATACTTTTGCACAACTTCATTATACCCTTTTTTCCCATTTTTAATGGGATCAGGGTATAAAAAAATGCACGCGTCGATCTAAGAAAACATAGCTCTACAACTAACCTGCGATATGTAAGCGTATGAAAAGGAGCGTATCAGACGCTCAGCTGGAACATTTGCCGTTACTTTGAGTTTATCATCATTTTTATTAGTTATATAAATTGCTTCTGGGGATCGTTGCGATCTATCACATTTTATAGTTTTCAGTTGGAATTTTGCACTTGCCGAGGCCACTTTGGAAACGCCAGCGTTGTACAGAGACTCGTACGAGGGTAGCTGCATGATAGCCATATCCGCCGAGGTACACCTATGTTTAAGTGTGTGCACCGGACTGCCATAGTAAGATGTACATGAGAAGCGATTCCAATGCGTCGGTGATCGACTGGTCTTGACCGCTTCCAAGGCGCAACCACCAAAGCTTAAATTGGCAAAAGCCACAGGGACAGCTGCTTCTACTGCAACTGGTAGAGGCGGTGGTGCAAAAGGTGTTGGTTGTACTGCTAGGGGGCTCAGATTAGTACGTCTGCTGGTCGCGTAACAGCTGTGCGATTTGCGCACCTGTCGATTGACTCGCTCATCGTCGTCTTCCTCATCCGATAAGCTTAAGCCGGGCGTTGTTCGCGCATAAGGCTTCCAGAGCATTGAAGAGAGCGCCTCCTCAACGTCCGGTTGCCGAAGCTGTTGCGCATTGCGGCAAATGTGCGTTGGGTCGGTTGGCCCCAACCCCTGGCTGGTCGTGTTGCTTTCCGACATGGACGTGGATATTGACATATCTGTTGTCTGAACATTGCTCGATGTTTAAGCTCTTTTTTCAATCGAATGATCGTGTATGTTTATCACACTCGGGTGCATGCTGATCTCCTTCTAAAGTAGAGGGATAGAACAAAAGTCTTACTGTAATCGGTTGCCGTTTTCAAATATACACTTGTAACTAAGCGAATTGGTTGATAATCCAATGCTAAGAAAATAAATTCGATAATTTGAGAAATTGTAGACAATTTGTAAACATACACGTAAGACTGCATCTTTTACTTTCCAAAGGCAAAACGAGCATTCCCCGCAACACTCCCGCTACGCTTTTCAACCACACAACTTCCTGTGAAAACGTTGCATGAAATAAATAGTCACAGCGTCTTATCGGTTATTCGTATTGAAAAGACTAATTTTTAGCGTTGATTAGAAATTTGCGATTTTGGAAAAAACTGGCATAGAAAAGTTGCCCATGGACGTCATTTAAAGTTATTCGGGAAGAGAATAAAATATAAATTATGCCGACGGCAAAACGACTTCAGGTGGCCTAGGTTCGTATTTGTGAGTGCGCCCAACGGGAACAGGTAAAACGCAACAAGACAAACAACAACATTACGTGATGGTTGTAGTTGCAGGGACGAACAAGATGCACAATACAAATTTCAATTAAGCTCAACGAAATTTGTAATATATAATTCTACTACAAGGACAATAAATGTTAAATATTTTGATAGTGTTAATTTACTATTATTGAACCTGATCAATAAGTCATTTATGTTTTACCTAATTCCTTATGTACAGTCTGTCAATGAAGTCTTTTCGCGTAAAGAAAAATGTATGTTTTTTCACTTCACAGGCAAAAATATAACTGTAATAAGGGTCTTAAAATTTTTTTGAAATTTTTTATGTATTTTTTATTTATTTCTTAATAATATATTTAAACAAATTTGATTATTCATTAAAGAACAAAAAAGTTATAACAAAAACAAATTAACTCTAACTAAATTTGACTGTCAAGAAAGTGTTTTCGCGTCTACTTTTCGGTGTAAAATTCGTATGAAATTCGTATGTACAGTTACATTTAATTAAATTAAAAATGCTTAGATCCATAAAAGTCCAAATTTTTTTGGCCAGATCGCTTGCCAATGAAATGAAGAATGATTGTATAATCACCATATCTCCATTGAATGTGGGCTATATCCATCCACGTACCTACCCTAAAAAAAAACGGCACCAGCAGTTGAAATCCCTTGAAAATTCAACGGCTGGTGCCGTTTTTTTTTAAGGTAGGTACGTAAAACGGATATAGGCAACATTCGCGAGATATGGTGATTATACAATCATTCTTCATTTCATTGGCAAGCGATCTGGCCAAAAAAATTTGGACTTTTATGGATCTAAGCATTTTTAATTTAATTAAATGTAACTGTACATACGAATTTCATACGAATTTTACACCGAAAAGTAGACGCGAAAACACTTTCTTGACAGTCAAATTTAGTTAGAGTTAATTTGTTTTTGTTATAACTTTTTTGTTCTTTAATGAATAATCAAATTTGTTTAAATATATTATTAAGAAATAAATAAAAAATACATAAAAAATTTCAAAAAAATTTTAAGACCCTTATTACAGTTATATTTTTTCCTGTGAAGTGAAAAAACATACATTTTTCTTTACGCGAAAAGACTTCATTGACAGACTGTATATATACATAAGCATATATAAAGGAAGGGATATTTAATTATCACACGTTTGGATATTTCATTGTACGAATAATTCTTATTAAGTGTATACTACCATGCAATATTAACCAAAAGTTGAAAATTGACAATCCCAAGTTTTGTCACAACAACAAGAGCAATGAAGTATGACAACAATTTATCTTTGCTTCACGCATCGCACACTTTGGAATTAAAACAAAAGCCTAAACAATTATGGCCGACCACTCTTTTAAGCCAACAGCTGATTATCAACGAGTAGGCAGAATGAGTTGAGAAAGCAAAAAGGGAATTTATTCCCCTACGAGCTATCGACAGCGTAACGTTTTCGGTTAGGAGGAAAGTCGCTCTTGTTTCTTCTATTCTATACTCAATGTTTGCTGCCAATGACTATGTAATCTAAAGACGCGAAAATAATTACCTCTCTTTTTTTACAGTTAGTAAACGAGCTCTGTACAATAGCACCTATTTCCCCGGCATATTTCTACCAATGATATTCGTATTTTCGTTCATTGCGTATACATTTCTGTCTGCCGCCGTGTATGAATTTGTTTTTGTTTTGTGTATGGACTGCTCATGCTTGTCGTGTGCATGTATACGAATACTTCTCGGCCTGCCGCTTTATTTGAATTTTTTTTGTTTTGTGTATTGACTGCTCATGCTGTGTCGTATGTATTTGGCACTGTCTGGTTGCTGAAAAACTCATATGTATGTATTTATCAGAGTTCACGCAAAAGCAACTTTAGAGTATCTCAAATAAAAAGCAAACTAATTATTTGATACTTTTGGAATTGCTGGGCTGCTAGTTATTTTGCCTAAAATGGTATAGCTGCTAGAAATGCTTAAGTCGAAAATACAAAATTATGTTTTGCCGATGGCAAAGTAATGTATAAATCATGCATTTATTTCATTTAAATCAAATGTTTTAATTTTTAAATGTTGTTGATTTGCCGATCGCCAAACGGATTTAGGGTGGCTTAGGCCTAGGTCCGTATATGTGTGTATGCATGTGA
>JAWNNW010001139.1:0-46563 GCA_035044465.1 Scaptomyza tumidula
AGCGCATATTGTCATCTCCGAAAAACAAACGTATGCTGCCATAGAAATAAGAAACAACGTCCATTGCGATGAGCTACTGGACGCCGTCAAATGCCTATCCAAATTTTCGGGGGTACAAGAGTCATATGTCTCTTGGAGGCAGGTGGCATTAGCCGCTAACCATATTTTCAAGCTATAAAATGGCAGCTCACGCCACCACCAGGCAGTCGTCATTATAAGAAGCAAGATTAGAGGTCCTGCTAATTCCGTGCTAGCTTCATTTGGGTCAGTGCTAAACTTTGACGCGATAATAAGTCGCCTTGAATTCACTTACAGCGACAAACGGCCGATACATGCCATTGAGCAAGATCTAAGACAGGGTAGTCAGCACTTATTCCAGTACCATGATGAGGTTGAAAAGAAGCTTACGCTTTTTATATCAAGGCTTAAGCGTAGCCATACAGACGATCTCTTTGCGGCAAAGCCTAGGGATTTACCTTCGGCTTTGGCGTTTGTACAAGAGATAGAGTTAAACCATGAGAGGTATACGTTCGCGAATAACTTTGCGAAAAGCATAGAAGATAGAGAAAACAGATCAAATCGTCTTCCGAAGGAGATTGATCACCTTATTTGGAATGATTTACCTTGCGGTTAAAATTACTTACACCTTGTCAACCTTCGTGGTCTTATCGCATAATTGGATTATGGTTTATGAGTTAAATGTGTGTTGACTTATATGCACCTAAACAATACCGTCTACAGCAGTTTGCAAGTCGTCAATAAAAGGTTATTCGCACTCCTTTTCAATTGGGATACGATGGAAAAAGTTAATGCAGGGGTCTAGGATTAAATCAACTTGCACTCCACCTAGGCACTGAGTTACTTGCCAAATGTTCACCCAAGTTTTCAGAGACCTTGGCAACAGGTTCAGATTTGGTGGTGATTTCAACTCAAAGAATGCCTTGTGGACCCAACTTAATGGCCAACAGTCCCCAGCAAGTAGCAGGACCTCAGTTGTTGGCTCACGCCAAATCAGCCGATCCAATGCAACAAAGGACAGCTAGAGGGCCTAGAAGATGCGGTGAAGGCGGCCTCAGGATACAAAGTGGTTGCCGGGAAATTAACGCGAGGGCACTGGAATAGGGTATGCCCTACCCCGACGCCCGTGGTCGTTATGGACATGGTAGCGCGAGCAGGGTTTCAGGATTTGAATGAAGGGAACGTGACGACGTTTCGGCGACCGGGATATAGGGAAACAATTCCCGATGTCTCATTCACCTCGGAGAAGACTACACCGGTAGTGACCACCAATACACGTACATCGTGTTTGATGTTAACAACCACCAGAGGAAAAATCCCAGGTTATTCTTCAAGTGGAACATAGCGTGGCTAAGGATCGAGTCTTTTGAGATGGCAATAGCGAGGGGTGCTGCAAGGATGGAGGAGGTCGTCCAGAATAGAGAAGTAGCTGCAGAAACATTGGCTACTTCAACCAAACATGTGACTCGAAAATTGGGGGCCCTGAAATCTGTGGAAGCCAAAGAAGAAGCTGTGACGATGGAGAACATAGTCGCCACGCTGTTCCCACAGCACCCGACCAGACCGCAAAGGGAATGGACCTAGATGGAAGTAATTCTTCTCTTTACCCAGGGAGAACTGAAAAAAGCGGTTCTTTCGATGAAGGATAAGAAGGCACCTGGCCCGTATGGGATACCGATTGAGGCCCTGAAGCTGTTCTACCATCAGAACCCAGGACTTCTACTGCGCATGTATGATGCCTGCCTAGCTGATGGAGTTTTCTTCTCGTGTTGGAAAACTGCAAGGCTGGTGCTCATCAACAAAGGAAAGGGCGATCCGGAGTCTCCATCGTTCTACCGTCCGTTGTGTATGCTGGATACAGGGGAAAGGTGATGGAGGAGCTGGTTAAGTCCAGGATTATGGCAGCAATTCGTAACGCCGGGGGACTCTCACCGAGGCAGTACGGGTTCAGGGCGGTCCGGTCCTCCAGAGACGCTGTCCTTGATGTAGTTGCAGCTGTGGAAAGAACCGAGCACCATAAAAGGTCCTCGCGTCGCGTGGTACTTCTTGTGACTCTCGATGTAAAAAATGCGTTTAACTCGGCGAGATGGACAGATATAGTGGCAGCTCTGGAGCACAGTTTCGGGGTCCCGACTTGTCTACTTCGAAAAATCGATGCCTACCTTGCGCAGCGCGGACTACTTTTTGAGACCATAGAAGGCGTTCGCAGAAAGGTGGTCACGGCAGGACTATATCTTTGAAATGCCACCTACGACTGGAGATGCCAGATGAGACTTGCCTGGTTGGGTATGCAGATGACGTTGCTGCGTTGGAAGCAGCGCGAGACCTGCAAAAAGCACAGCTCAAGCTCAACCAGTAGTTGGATGGCGGAACATTGGTAATCACTGGCGCTGAACAAGACAGAAGCGGTAGTCCTGACCAAGAAAATGATACCAACGATCATCTCATTGAGAGCCGGGGATTCGAAACCTGGCATAATGATAGACATCAAGCTGAGCTTTTTCCAACAGATAAAACAGGCGGCAGACAAAGCTGAAGCTGGTGTGACTGCGCTCACTAGCTAATGGCCAATGTTGGGGGCCCGGATGTATCAGACGTCGCCTCCTGATGAGTGCGGTTCAGTCGGTGTTGCTCTATTGGGCTGAGATATGCCAATTCTCTTGAAAAATATATGTACCGGAAGAGCCTCGCACAGGTTAAACGAAGGGGGGGTAGCTTCGGCTTATCGTTCAGTCTCTACCAAACGCAGCTTTTGTCGGGACTTGCTTATTTCCGCCACTACTTTCACCTGTGGGAAAGGCAGCATCGCCCAGATGTAGTGACAACGCTGAGCACACGTTCTTTGTCGCAAATGGAACTGGCAGCGCCTGACGCTAAGCCAGAAAAGGAAGAGAGACATTACACCCGAAAATATAGAAGAAGTCATGATGCAAAGAGAGAGTTATTAGGGCCGTGTGGCTCAATATGTGCAGAGAATCATGAAACCTAAGAAAACCGATCTGGATCGAGTTCGAGTCCGAAGTGAATGAGCGGGAAGTGGAGGGCCCTTGGGGCTACATAAAGAATCTTGCCTAAAGTAATGTGTTAAATAGTCCAAGATAAGATACCGATACCTTCATTCCGAAGGAGTCACAAACGTCGTCTCCGTAGCGTTGGGCAGCTTAGTCAAAACCTCGCGACAAATCAACTCTTAGCCGTGCCAACAAAGAACTGAATATATAAACATATGTATTATCTACGTTATGAAGGCGCAACCAAACGAGATTAAATACAATCTTTGGAATGCCACTTAATATTTAAAGTTGCCCACCAGGAGAACCCTACCTTTACTGAGCACAGCTGGTCTGTAGTGCCGACCAAACGAAGAGAAGCCATGTACTTTTACGCAACATCTAAAGAAAACTATCACACCCTTCAACCTATGCTTTACCATAGATGTAGATGTCATTCCCTAAAGCACCAAAAATAGTCTTGCCGATCCGCCCCACAGATCAGAAGAGGTCCAGAGCATACTAGCTAGCTTCAACTCTAATCAAAATCCCAGATTTGATTGTATCGATGCAACAACTATAAAGCTCCTCCTCTTAAGTGCCGTTGCCTTCCTCAAAGCCGTTTACAATGGTATCATTAGGCTACACCACTTCCCTTAAAATGTAAGTGTGCGGAAATTATAATAATACCCAAGCCTGGGAAACCTGAACAGGACCCGGCCTCACACCGTCCCATTAGTTTACTGGCGACTTTGTTTAAGATATTGAAAAGAGTACCAGTCAAACTAATGCCAGTCCTGAAAATGGAAACCTCATCTCCGCCCACCAATTTGGCTTCAGAAGACAACAAGAACGCCCGAGCAATGTCTCAGCAAATACTGGTCCTCTGCGATAAACTTTTACCAAGTCTGGCATCTAGGACTACTTCACAAGCTCAAGCTTGTTCTCCCAACGCCATACTTCCTGACGCTCATGAACAGGAGGCTAACAAGGTCTGCACACTTAGAAACGAAGCGAAATCAGCTTACCAGGAAGCTTAGGCAAAAAACGGAGGTCCTCGGACGTAAATCTCAACTCGATCACAGGTATAAATTGCCCTATTCAAGTACATCCTTAAACCGATTATCTTACGGGATCCAGCTGTAACGTAAAAAACTGTCTACGAAGAGGTGATACCGATACACATAAGCCGAATTAAAAGGCACCACCCTTTAGATTTGCCTTCCCCATAAATAAAAATATCCCTGTTAACATATCCTTTTAAAATTTACTTATAATATAAAAGATAGATAGATAATAACAAAAGTGATGTCATAGCATATTATAAATTTATTGTTTCTGTTTACGTGTTCGTTTAGTTGCTTGTTCGTTTACTCTTTGTCCAAAAGCTGCTGGATCACAGAAGCGAAGCCTTATGCCTAAGCTGCTGCAGTTACAGATCCTACAAGGCTGAATCCCAGCGATGATCATCATATCCTGCTGCAGTATAACCCAGCAATCTGAGGGATAAAAGGCAGTATTACATTTTGTTCTTTTGCACATTCATTTTTAATTTCCTTATCGTCAACGTAAACGTGATGATGACGTAGCTAATGGTCCGGGTCATGTCCTTTTGGACCGGCATAACGTTTTCTGCCAGGACATGTCCCTATATACAAGTAGTTTAGGTATCGCAAGTGTGATATAGGGGACGGAAAATTATAGTATGTTTCATGTTCGTCTCATCCCAAATATAAGTGTTTTGCTTGATTGTCTGAAAGTAAAGAAAGAGAAAGTAAAATGCGTAAACAGGCATGGGACTTACAAGATAAAAGGAAAGTTAGGCGAAGCGTAGACTTTAATCGGAGTAGAGAATTAACAGCTCCTGTCACTCGTTGAAAATCTCAGACCTAGGCCAATAAGTCCGGCGCACTATTAGAAAACGCTTCGCCTTCAGGAGAGCTGGACATGTCTGAGGAAGGAGCAGTGAGCGGGCACATAGATCCCATCAGTTAGATGCAGGTTCAAGCCGCAGCTCATCTACTATGCCGTAGCGGAAGCAAGCTTAACCGGTGCTGCACGGTGGGCTGCAAACCGCCATCAACTCCGCGTTGTCAGGCGCACAGGCAACTTTCCAGGTAGTGGTTGCCATTTTAAATGGGTTTAGGGTACATTTAAGGTTATAAGAAGTAAAATATACAGCTAGCCAATTTAGTGTTTACACATTGTTAAATTTTTTGATTATTTCACTTTAGAGCTATGAGGACACACTGGTTGTTATTGTTTTAATTTTTTTATTTCTAATAAGTAAATCAGTCAATTACGGAATCAGCCAATTACGAAAGTGTGTAAACATTTATTTTTCAGTTGAATTGAGTGCCGTTGTTAGTATTTTCAATACTTCATTGTTCAAGCTTACATTTTTTAAGTTTTGTTAATAGGTTTAAAAGATAATTGACTGAATTACTTATACAAAATAAAAGAAACCAGTGTGTCCTATATAGCTCATAAGTGAAAATATTAACATTTTTCAACTTGAGTAAACATTTAATTGGCAAAGTGTATTTGTTGTATAGCATTGATTTGCATGCTGAATGTTTTTGTTACCAGCACTTCTTGGTAGATTTACGGCATATGGGTATGCGGCAACAGCTTACACAATCTTGGTCGCCAGGTAATAAGTCAATTGTGTCTATTAATATGCTGTCATTAAACCCATACATGATTTAGGTAACAAGATTTCAAAATACACATTGCCACTTAAAGGTTTACACAAAGTGAAAAATGGGAATTTTTTCACTTTAGAGATGTATGGTCACCCTGGATAGTTGGTTTTTATTTTTTTTATTTTTTTATAAGTTATTCAGTCAATTATATATTAAACCTATTAAACAGAACTTAAAAAACATAAACATTAACAAAGAACAATTAAAAATACCAACAAAGGCACTAAATTCAGCTGCCACGAAAAGGTTTACACACCTACGTTTTTGGTGCATTTTCGTTGTAAAATTCGTATGTACAGTTACTTTAAATTAAATTAAAAATGCTTAGAATCATAAAAGTCAAAATTTTTTGCGCAGATCGCTTGCCAATGAAATGAAGAATGATTGTGGAATAACCATATCTCGCGAATGTGGCCTGTATCCATTTTAAGTACCTACCCTTAATCTCGAGCTGTACAGTTGGTGTAATATTATTGGTTTTCAAGAGCTGGCGCCGTTTTTTTTTTGGGTAGGTACTTAAAATGGATACAGGCCACACACGCGAGATATGGTGATGCCACAATCATTCTTCATTTCATTGGCAAGCGATCTGGCCAAAAAATTTTGAACTTTTATGAATCTGCGCATTTTTAATTTAATTAAAAGTAACTGTACATACGAATTTCATACGAATTTTACAACGCAAATGCACCAAAAACGTTGGTGTGTAAACCTTTTCGTGGCAGTTGAATTTAGAGCGTATTTTATTATTTTTAATTGTTCTTTGTTAATGTTAATTTTTTCTAAGTTCTGTTTAATAGGTTTAAGAGATAATTGACTGAATAACTCATAAAAAATATAAATAAAAATAAAAAACAACCACCATGGTGACCATATAGCTCTAAAGTGAAAATATCAAATATTTTCACTTTGTGTAAACCTTTAAGTGGCAATGTGTATGACTTATGCTACATTCGCACTACAGTCGATATCGTCATCGACGCAATAACTCTGAATGGGTTTACATTGGCACAAAGTTGAGTTTTTGAGTAAAGGAGTCAAGTCAATAACTGTTTTGTTTTAGTTTTTCGTATGCTAAATAATGAAAAAACACAATATAAAAATGATAACAAGCAACTTATTAATCTGCGATGGAGCACTAGCACAAAAATTTCTGCTTTGCTGGCAAATAAAATAAAAAAAAGTAATACTCTCTTAAATACCCTGAACCCTATAATTAATGCGTACAGTCAGTGCATTCAAATTTGTGTGTGTGAGAGTACGCGTGACTTACCTCCAATGGTCCATATCTCCAGTGAATCAATTTCAATAAAAACTTCATAGATTTTAATTATTTCGTCAATAGTCTTAAACGTCATTTCAAAGTTTTCCAAATTAAAGATTTTATTGTTATCGATCACATTATTATATCGAAACTGGATAAGTTATCGATAGTTTGGAACAAACTTGTTCTGCCTTGGGCTTCAGCTAGCTATATGGCTATATCGACTCGGCTGTTGATGCCTGTCAATAATATATATACATAATTGGGGTCGGAGATGCTTCCTTCTGCATGTTACATACTTTTCCACAAAACTATTATACACTTTTAACCCATTTTTTAAGGGTTCAGAGTATACAAAAATTGACTTCCGAAAATTCAAAACAAAGCTCAGCTGTTTTCTTGACTTGAATTTCATTTAATATTGTTCAAAACTTAAACAAATATCTAACAGAATTTTTAAACATTATTTTTTCTAAAAGTTCGCAAATAATTTTTGTATTTTTAAAAGCAGTAAATATTTACAAGTTGCAATAAATATTTAATTATATTCCATACATATACATTTTTATAACAATAGAGCCTAAAGTAAATTAAAAATTATTCTTAAGAGCTTTCAGAAAGCTTTTCCACGTCATTTAAAATAGGTTCAGAAGAAGAACGACATTCACGTCGTTGCGCTATAACAGTTGTATAACAAGCACCGCATAGTCGTACTGAATTAAAAACCTTTTCAAATGGTAAGGGCGCCCAAAATTCCGAGCAATCAGCACAAAAAATTTCGGCCCGATCCCTATACTTTACGCGTACAGTCAGTGCTTGCAAGTACGTGTGTGTGTGTGTGCGCGCATACTGCATATTGCATAGTCAACTTTAATGCTCCATATCTCTGGTATTTCTTAACTGATTTTAATATAAATTTCACAGATTGTCATTATTTATTTTGCTTAATGTTTCAAACTCTGTCTCAAAGTTTTCCAAATTCAAGATTTTGTTGTTCTTCTTTGCGATACGCAATTTATGCCAAACTTAAAATACAGTTTCATAAGAGTGTATTGTAACTGGAGTCTCTGAGCTCTTTAGTCTCTGAGATCGACGCGATCATACATACGGACATGGCTATATCGGCCCAGCTGTCGATGCTGATAAGAAATATATATAATTTGAGGGGTCAGAGGTGCTTCATTCCACAGTTTTGCAAAATATCATTTTACCATTGGTACCCACCTTGGTATAATGAAAACCAGCTAATAATACCAAAATTTGTTTACTACATGTTTACTACTACTTTTGCAAAATTAATTGCTGCAAAGTTACTGTTTTGTAAAAGTTTATATGTATGACCTATGCCACATGTAATACAATGATGTTTTCTTCGTCCAAGCCAGAACTCAATTTGACACTTGGAGCAACGTGAAACGGCGGAATCTGGTACCCAAAAAGCACATTTTTTTTCTTGCATTGACGAAGTGGCATGCGACGATAGGTGCACATTATATGTTCTTCTACGGCTTCCCAAGAACAGGTTGATGCGTTTTCAACAATATCCGATCCGTTTTCCTTAAGAAGTGTAAATAATTAGACAAACAGAAAGCATTTGCATGACAAATACGTCCGATGAAAAAGCATTTATTGGTAGAAAAAGTAATTGACTGATTAGTCATTAACGTACAGCCTGAAGCGATAGGAAGCTTAACTTTTAAATACTTTTCTTTTATGCCAAATATTTATGTCCGACTGAGTTAACTCATTTTCAAAGATTTTCATGAAAATGAATTAAAATCTGTATACCAACATATTGCAAAATTGACTCTCCATCCAAAATTCTATTGCGATAGCGGTTAAACTAAGTAGAAATTTCATTTTAAATAAGTCTAGTCAAAAAGCTTAACTCGAAGATACCCTGAAACCTAGACATTAGACCATCAGCGTAGCACGGTCAATCTTCGATATCTCATTTGCATATGTTTATCTTTAGCTCTAATAGTCTCTGAAATCGACACGGTCATAGAGACGGACGAACATGGCTGTTGATGCTGATCAAGAATATATACAGTTTTTGGGGTCGGAGATGCTAGTTGCTGTTTGTTACATACATTTGCACAAAACCATTATACCGTTGCACCAATCTTCACTAATATTCAGAGTAATTTTTGTTCTTTCGATTGAAATGTTTTCTAAATTGACCTTTCAACTGCAAAAGAATATCGGCAAAAAATTTGAGTGCCAGTGTGTGTTTTAACGAATGTGACCAAACTTCTTATTAATTTGAAGCTTTCTATAAAAATTCGAAGGTATTTGTGAAAAAACTCTGAAATAGCTCAAAATCGATAACAAAAATTTCTTCATTCCGGTTGAATTGAACTCTTTTGTCTTCAAATGATCTGTGCAGGTTTCTCTTTATTTTCACTTTAATTAACTTATTAGACTTACCGACGTACAGTCAAATTATGGTGCTTCACAATTGGGTTAATAGTTAAGTTAGTTAAGTCTCAAACATTTTTTTGGAAAAACCGTTGGTTGGATAAAATCTGATTCAAACACTTGCCTTAATTGTGTTATTTTGTATAGCAATTGTATAATGTACAAAGGAAGTGAAATTTGCAAGTAGAGACAACAACAAGTTAATAATGCAAGACAAGGAGAAGCTTAATTTGTTTATTGATCTAGATGTTTGCTCATTTTTTAACGATTTAGGTCAATGTAAAATGATTAAAAGATTTTTGATCAGTTCATTAAAAGTAACTGAACTTCTTTTTGGCTTTAATAAATCATATATGGTATTGTTAACAGGAATCATGTTTTGTACAGGAAACGCAATTGTTGCAAAAGAAGCAGAGTCCTCAGTCAGAAAAGAAGGCTTTCTTTTTGCTTAATCAGCGAAGGAGTACGTTACTATGCCGCTCCCGGTGCAATAAGTCTCCCTCTCTTTCTATTAAATTGTCGTACTTATCCCATAAGGCCTTCCAAGACGATCGCCAAGGCTCTCACAAGCATTCGACCTTCTACTTTCAGAACACCGTAATCATTCTTATTCTCCAAAATTTGTTCTTTAAGCTCAAAAAATTGTACAAGTAAATGCTTCTAAGCTAAGAAAGTGTTTTTCTTTAGGTGTTTTAGAACTTTCAGCATAATTCAACGCAAGAAATTTTGTTTTACTAATTTTATTATCAAAACACAACAAAAACCGCTCATCCGTTTGCAATGCTTTGATAAACACCCGGTTACACCATTAGAGCTATAGCAATTTACAAATACAGTGCATTCTGGCTTCGGAAAGCGGAAAGTTCTTGAGCCCCTATTTTCAAGCAACAATTTTGTTTCATTCAAGTTCATTCATTTTTAAGGGGTTTCAAAAAACTCGAATAACTTGCAAAAATATAAATATTTTTATAAAACAGTCTGCTTCCTGGATGCTGGTTGCCTACGTCCATTAGCATGTAACGTGTTTGTACATTGGTAAAAATGAACCTTTTGTGTAGGCGTATGTTTGAATAAAATAAAGTTTTCAGCCTCCTCCCGTAACTGAAATAAAAGTAAAATTGCAGTTTTTGTACTACATTACCCAATAAAATATTATATTAAGAAACTGAACATACTTTTCATTAGGGTATTTGACGTGCTGAAAGTTTGAATAGGGCTGGCACATCTGACTTTTCCAGCCTAATTATGTACCTTATTGGTAAACTTTCGAACTCTTACCTAGTACAAAATATGGCTCAGTCAATTCATAAGTCGATTTCTTATAGCTGCATTTTTTTCTTCTTATTGTCACCTCAAATAATATAATATATTATGTATAGCACTCTGAACCCTAGACTTCACGTGTTTGGTTGTTGTTTGTGTGTAAGTAAGTGTATCTGTATATAGAACTTACCTGCATTTGCGACTTCATGTTGGAGTTAACTTAAATAATTTTCAAAATTCAAGTTAACATTGTTGTCGATTCAAAATGCAGCAACGGCTCGTGTAAGTATCTCTGAAGAGATTTCAAGCTCAACTACGGCCATCGAAAAAAATTATTTTATTGACTCCGCTGCATTATCATCTACAAGAAGGAGCCGGTGGAAGTCTTCTAAGAGTTCATTGAATTCGTTAATGGGTTACTGACTAATGATGTCGTTCATGTCAGCACTTTTAAAAACGATTCTGGGCATTGGATATTGGCAA
The DNA here is from genome assembly GCA_035044465.1 of Scaptomyza tumidula. Classification (NCBI taxonomy): domain Eukaryota; kingdom Metazoa; phylum Arthropoda; class Insecta; order Diptera; family Drosophilidae; genus Scaptomyza; species Scaptomyza tumidula. Next base: position 11,145 of record JAWNNW010001139.1, read on the forward strand.
TTCCTGCAGTCATAACGGGAACCTGCAGTGGTTCACTGACTGATCAAAAATGGATCAAAAGGTTGGTGCGAAGATCACAAGGCCGAACACCAGAATCTCGATTACTATGAACAGTGTGCCAACTAAATGTTCGGGCAAGATGAACAATTTAGATATTTTCACTTTAGAAAACAAAAACCCTTGGTTTAAGAGTTTTTTGACATGTTCGTTACCCGGTGTCTCTTAAGCCAAGGATCGTACCATTGCGCTGGGCTCTTAACTCATCCTTGACCAAAGGGATTAAAGGATAGGGCTTTTGCCAAAGCCATTGTAGGAAAAAAGCCTGGGATGGATCTTAAAAACTGGTTTTCGTCAAGCTAAAGAGCTTATTCACTCATTTATGGTCAGGAATGATTTTGGTTGATCTAGGATGGATTTAAAATCAACCCAGGTCTAATAAGCAGCGTTTAAAAAACTTCAACAACTGTTTTTTCCCTTTGCTATTGAAAACAAGTATGAAGGCTCTAGTCAAGAAATCACTAGAAGTTACCCTGAGCCCTCTACTTAACGCGTACAGTCAGTGCTTGCAAGTATATGTGTGTGTACGCGTATACTGCATACTTGACTTAATTTCAATGTTCCATATCTCGGTGTTTCCCAACCGATTTCAATAAAAATTTCACAATAATATTTTAATTATTTGTTTTATAGTATCAACGTCATTTCAAAGATTTTCAAATATGTTAATGTTATTGATTCCATCGTATATATATAATTTAGAACAAACTTGTATCAGCCAGGGTTAAGCCAGCCTATGTCCCTGCAAATTAGGAGTCTCTATATTCTGTCTGTTTTATAACTTTCGCACAAAACCATTATAATCCTTTTCTACCATTTTCGATGGGTTCAGAGTATAAACAAGTAAGAAGGCTCTTGTCGAGAAACCCCGACTAGAAATTACCCTGATCCCTATACTTTATGCGTACAGTCAGTGCTAGCAAATATGTCTGTGCATGTACGCACATACTGCATACTGCATAGTCAACTATAATGCTCCATATCTCTGGTATTTCTTAACTGATTTTAATATAAATTTCACAGATTTTCATTATTTTGCTTAATGTTTCAAACGTCTGAGTCCTCAAAATTTTTCAAATTCAAGGTTTTGTTGTTATCGATCCCATGTTTATATCGGAAACGGGAAGAGTTATCGAAAATCGAAAACAAGCTTGTACTGCCTAGGAATAAGGCGAGCTTAAGTTCCAAATCTGGAGTCTCTATCTCTTGTAGTCTCTGAGATCGACGCGTTCATACATACAGACGGATGGACGGACATGGCTATATCGACTCGGCTGTTGATGCCTGTCAAATAACAAGCATATACATAATTGGGGTCGGAGATGCTTCCTTCTGCATGTTACATACTTTTCCACAAAACTGTTATACCCTTTTAACCCATTTTTTAAGGGTTCAGGGTATACAAAAAATTAAAAATTAAATTAAGCACAAGTAGCATTATTGTTGAGTATGCCTGACTGCTTCTTTTGTTCACGTTCAGTGAAAAGCGAAAATTTCACAACTTTTGCCCCTTAGGAAAAAGGGCAAATTGTTCGCAGTGCCTTCTTCTGTGGAGTGAGAATCCCTTTATATTAATATTATATAACATAACAATATTGCGGGTCAATTTTACTTATTTTTTTCATAAGTCGTCCACCAATATCTAAAATCAATTTCTTCCTCGCGCAAAAAAGCATTTCTATATCGATTAAGTTGTTGTTGCTGATAAATGTGTATAATTTATAGCGTCAGAAATGATAGCTTCTGCCTGTTACATGCATTTGCATTCTTTCAATATACCCTTTTTACCGATGTGCAATGAGTTATGGGTATAAAAATTAATGTTTTTCAGTAATATGCAAATCACATAAATTTTACCTTATGCTCCTGAACGATCTGGTGGAGTCGAATGTTTTTTTCACTTAAGCCATGTGTTAAGCCATCCGGACACGATATGGTAAACTGTGTTCGCTCTTCGTATCCATTTGGTGTCGAAGGTAATGAAATTTGTCCGGGTATCGGTAGGTGGAGTGTACTATAGTCACATACAGACTTTATTGGCTAGTCATAGGTATAACTTAAAGTTCAACGCATTTACCTTGCATTATCTGTGTTTTTTGAGGTTAAGTACTCATGATTTAGGCTCGACCAGATCATGTTCCTTTGAATTGGGTTATCTGTCGTGGACTCATTAAAGTTTAAAAACGTATTATGCGAATGACAGTAAAATTGTTGATTTTTAGGCAAGGCACTATCACTATTGTTGCTGCAATCGACTAATGACAATGTTCCATTTAAATCTTTAGTATGGTTCGCAATTGTTTCCATGGAGCTGTGATCAATAGTTGTCTTTTCTGTAAAAATAAGGTCATCTAGGTGGCAATTAAAGGCATCGTTTTTTTCCACATTTGCGTTGGCATTGTGTTGAAAATATCGCAGATTTTTGGGGAGAATGTTGAGGTAAGTTTTTGTAACTTTGACTCATTCTTATCGGTATGCGAGACATTTTTCTTCGGTGTTTTTCTTGAAGAATCAAGATGTCCGCATTGTGTTCTGAAGGCACAGTTTGTCTTTTGATATTTTGGTTTATTTCACTTGTGTAGGTTCAAAAGGAATTAATGTATCTGTATAAGTTTCCATTTGACATTGGGCTTGATTCACAATCTGGCTCTTATTACTTATTCCTTCAAAAATGAAGCTAGCTTGATCTATATTATAAAAAAATTTAAGTTTATATTAAGCGCTAGTAAACAGAAAAAATAATTTATTGTTAAGGCTATCAAAAGGGTAAGTTTTCTGAAACTAAGCCGTAGCTGAGAGTTAATGCACTGCATGTTTGTTGGCGTTTAACTTTAAGCATGATCTAGCACCCGTCATTATATATATCACATTGAACTAAAGAAGAAGTCTTGTCAATCTTTGCTTCAGGCAAAAACTTTTTGGATTTATTTTGTGCTTCCTCGCCCTGTTTAAAGCTTTCGCACTTCTCCTCTGAGTCGGAGTTGCGTTCAAAAAGATGCTTCGCCTTTATTAGGCATTCCTCTGGTTCCAATCGAAGGTCAAACATTGAATTGCTGCCTCCGTTGTGATTTAAGTTATCCTTCGCACTGAAATTATGGTAATTAAAAAAAATTTAGTTGGAACTTGATAGGTTGGCGTACATAACGTACATTGAGTCTAACGTCAAGTTGGGATCACTCGATCTTCTTGATATCGTGCTCTGAGACAGCTCATTTTTTGAAATATTCTCAGTGGAACGGGCTTTTGAAGTCGTGCCTAAAAAAAAAAAAAATAATAATATCAAATATCGAAATATAAAATAATAATAAATCATACTATTGAATAAATTCTTATGGCTTACCCTTAACATTGTGAACATTTTGTCGTTCGTTACTTTGTGGAGGAACCTCGGTACCGTTTTTGTTTCCCAAACAACCAAGGTATACATCAGACCAAAAATGTAAATATCGCACACTATGCGCTGGCCACAGCACCTTTTGCATAAACAAAAATTGTAGTATACAAATGACAATGTATAATTTATGGCAATACCTTTTCAATCCCAAGCTTATTAGAGGGCATTCTGTATTGAGTCTGCTAAAATGACCATACTGGAAAATGTTCTATCAAAAGACAGAATTTTCAATGCGTTCTTTTAGCGAATTGCAAAGAAATGTGCCAAGACAGACATGACAGCTAGTGCTGAGCCAGCTTAATCGAGTAGAAGTCTGAATGTTTAGATATGCATCTGAACCCAGCCCAAGCTTGTTTTACCAGGTAACTTGTGCTAAACTCAAGCGGCAAGGATACTGTTGTGTATTTCGGTGAACCCAGATCGGAGCCATTGCAGAAAAACTGGGCAACGCTCGTTAACCTCATCCGAATTAGGTCCGTTTCCGGAGCGATCAGCAAATTCGTGCCCAAAACTCAACCATTCGCGTTCAATTAATACTCGAAAGCCCTTCAAACAAATGCAATGTTATTTGAGTTTAAATTTAACTTAGCATAAAACCTGCGTACCTCAACCGTTCTGTAAAATGGATCCAGACAAATTTGCGCTGTTGCCACGATCTGCGGTGTGCGGTCACCGCCCATCAGAGCAATGTACTAGCACTGGGCGGCCATTGTTTTCAATTGTATGTACAACCGTCATTGTAGCTCGCAGTAGACCCGATAAATGCTGCATCCACATAGTTTTTTCTAATTGCCCAAACCAACCTGGTAATAGCAATAATACGATTTTATTAAATTGCAGCTAAAGTATTTAAAGTTAAAAACTTACTTGGGGACCATTCTGGCCGACCTGAAGCACACAGCCTGTCGGAATAGCGGAAAAGCTCTTACGTATAGCACTGTATATTTCCCAAATTCATGTATTTTCTATTTCAGCACACGGATAATATTCTATACTATTCACAGCCCCCACCGCGCGCTCTACTTGTAACCGCTGACGTATAGCTGCGTGCATCCACGATAAGGATTTTCTTTCTTGAAAAAAATATAAGAGTTTAGGGTTTACGTGTTAGCAATAAATAGCAGAATCTACCTCAGGGAAATAAGTTTATGTGCAAGCACTTTTTTTGTTAAAAAATTGTTTTATGCCAAACGAATCGAGCTAAATATATTTTTATACTTTATATATTTATAGTTATACCCTATAATGGTTTTGTGAAAAAGTATGTAACAGGCAGAAGCAAGCGACTCCGAACTAGCTCACAAAGTATATATATTCTTGATCAGGATCAACAAGCCGAGTCGATATAGCCACAGCCGTACCGTCCGGCCGTCTGTATGTACTGAAACGCGCTCGATCTCAGAGACTATGAGAGCTAGGACTCGCAGGCATCCTGGAACATGAATTCGCCTAAAATGCGTAGGCAGTACTTGGTTGTTTAACATTTTCGAATTTATATTGAAAATCGGTTGAGAAAAACTGGAGAACAGGACCTTTGATGTTTTGCGCGTACACACACACACACACACACACAAACTTGCAAGCACTGACTGTACGCATAGGGTGCAGGGCATCGTCTAGTCGGGTTTTTTCGATTAGAGCATTCTTACTTGTTTTAATTTAGACAACTTTATAAAAATACTTTTTGTAAATAATAAACAAAAAAATTAAGTAAAAAGCGATAAGACGAACAAGCAAAGGCTGTTTGTCTTTCTTTAGGAATCGATTTCAGCCTTATTGCTTCTTGGTAAAAAAGTCTTTAAATTCTTCATAGGATATATTGATGTATATATTTATATATTTTTTTTTAAGATTAAAAATGTTTCCGCTTTAATATACTATAATAAAATTTGGATGGCTCTTAATTATGATTTAAATACCCTGAAAATATGTTGTAACGGAAGCATTTGTTGTATGCACTTGCTCATATACAATCAATGACTGTACGCGTAATTTTTAGGGTTAGGAGTACTTCCTACACGAGCTCTCACGATTTGAGTCGTATAACCTGGCTTAATAAAAACCTGTCACTCCATTTATAAGTATAATAGCTGCATTTTATAATTTTATTTAGTGTAGAAAGTGTTTCTTCGAGAACAATCTAAAATCTTCACTTATGAAAAGGCAACAACTATTCTTGTGACACACCCAGTGAGAACACCAAAACGTTCGGCAACTTCTTTCTTTGGTAACGAAAGGTTCCTGCAGACCATGAAATGAGTCCAAATATTTTTGAAAGCAGTCTACTACTCTACAGTAATGTGGAGTAAGAAATTAGTGCATTTACGCAGACCTTTTTAAATGTAGAGTTGGATGATTTAGACGAATAGTAAAATAGTTAATAGTTAATTAATAGTTAGAATAGTTTATGTTTAGCAACCGTTTCACTCTCCGGCCAAAACTAAGCTTGTCACTTTTAACCGGTTGCAACGTATCCCAACAGTGTGTTTTCGCAAAAATTTATTCCCAACGAATGTTTCTTACAACTTATTTTATAGGATGTTTTAATTCCTTTTCACTCCGGTCTCTGTGTCGTACGAAATTTCGTGAAATCCCTGTGTGTTGTTACTCATCTCAGTCCTGTCAGTCTCCGTGTTCCATGTTCTTAGTATTGGAGGTGCTGGTTCCACTTAATTAGCCCACATCTTTTTACACATACATTCAAAAATTCATACATTCATGCATAAATTCAAACGTACATGCATTATTTGGCAATTTGACGCATGCGGCCAGCTAATGAAAAATAAAAAATAAAATGCTGTTGAAATTAACATACCCTGATTTCATCTAATGAAATTTCTTCGTGTGATGAGTCCTCCAACGACGTAGAGCTTTTTCCAGATAAGCTAGTCCCTCCCTTTGTATTTTTATTCTGGCTTCTCGCGTTTTCTCCTCTGTCAAACGCACAAGCATCTGTCAGCGCTTTAAGCAGCTGCTCATCTTTATAGTTACGCCATCCTAGCCAGCCAACTTCTGGTTGACTACAGCGTGCCAGAATAGCTCCGGACTTTTTATGTCGCCAAACAACAGCCGGTAAACGCTGCGATCCGCGAAAGTTTGCTATGTTGTATAGCATTTCGTCAGTTATGCAGCACGGAACAAGTAGTTTTTGCGGATACGAAGAACACAGCTTAAAGTCTGTGTTTGCCGTTGAGATGCGCCAAGATCCTTTTAAATCAAAGCCTAGACGAGCAACTTCATTTGTAAAATCGCCTTCATACCCTTTATCCCGCTGCAATCGATGCAAATGCTCGCTGGCTGCATGAACTGTGGGGCCGATCCCATTGGATGTTGCAGCAAATTCTTTAATGCCGATAATGTCGCACGTCCAAGAATAAAATGCAAAAGCAAATACTTTTTCCAAAGTTTCAGGAACACCAATTAGCAACTGAATGCGACGCTGCCATTCTAAGCATTGCTCAGTCGACTTAAATGAACACTTTACAGTACTGGCATCTTTGCAATTAAAAACCAGTTGAAATAGATCACGCACTTGCACCGATTCAATCAGACCTATCGGTACACATGTCCTAAATGAGGTTGATTTTTTTGATAGGAATATGCGATAGTTCGACACAGCTAAAACACCATCATCAGTTCGTCCTAAGTATTTTATTGACTCGCCGGCAACTGAGAGGAACAAATTTTAGATAGCATTAGTTTAAATTCAAAATAATATATGTATATATAAAATCTTATACGTTCTTGAAAGGGAAGCATCAACTGCGAGTCTTCTTTTTCCATTTTTGATTTTGGATAAGACTCCGCGGCTCGTATAAAACAAATCGATGGGGGCGGCGATCCATCTGACATTGTGTGTTGCGACTGAAATTTTAAGATTTATACCCTTTGTTATTTTTGGGTACACTGCACGTCGTTTACATTTACTTATTAAAGAAGTTCACGTTAGCAAATGTATTAAGATAATTTTGTACTTTACTCATTTTATTAATTCTTTGTTTCCTAAAATAAAACATCTACTTTTATATTATTTTTTTTTTCAGGATGTTAACACTTCGGATTAATAAAGCAGCGTGCGCCGGGTTTCTTATTTATATCATGAGCTCATAAAATGGGTAAAAAGGGTACAATTGTATTCTGCTAATGTATGTAACAGACAAACGAGTCTGCCATGTCCGTGTGCCCGTTCGTTTGTCTGTCCGTAAAATATGTAGATTGGAAAAAAAGTTCTCCTAAACCATAAGCAGTACAAGTTTATTAAAAATTATCGAGATCTCTCTTCGTTTTTGCGTACATGATGTAAATGATATATAGCAATAATCAGGAAATTTGAAAAATGTTTTCGAAACATGAACACGATTCTGGGTTCCAAAACTGCGCACCACGTCAGTATTTTGAGAAAAGTGGGTGTATGAACATTAAAAAACCGTGAGTGCTTTTTAGTTTTTTTTTCTCCCTTGCTTGATGTCCTGGAAACATCTAACTGTCTTTAATTAAAGCTTATATCATACACTATCAGACTATTTTGTCAAAAGTTGACTGTGTTTACTAAACAATACAAAGCAGTTGAAAATTACTCAAATAGTTGTTTTGTTGCACATACATATTGTGTTATACATACAGTGCCAAGGGCAGACAATTTTATTTATTTACGTGCATACACGATTCCATACAATTACAACGCGATATTTCTGGGATTTATAGAGTGTTTATCTGTCAAGCTGTTTTTTATTATCAGATAAATACATCAAGAGTGTTTTGGTTCTGGTTTTAAATAATCATTCTTTTTCTACGTCTTAGTTTTGCGTACAATCTTATTTGGACCTTAAAATTTTATATATTATAACGTTTTTTTTTTACATAAAAACAACCAAGATGTCGTGTCGATTGTTACAGGGTCAAACACCTGAAATTCTCTAATAAGTAGCATGGAGCACAATGGGCATATAAAAAGTAGGCTGACATACATTCACACAAAAAAAAAGTATAACAAATGTATATAAGGCAAAACAAATATTCAAAGTACTGAATAAGTATACTAGATGTTTTTATGAAATGGTTGTCACTGTAGATAACGCGTAAGTACATAAGAACATTGTACATTTTTACTTTAAACATATTTGCCGAAGAAAATGCACGTCCATTACCGTAAATAAAAAATTAAAAAATAATTTTGAAAAAAAAAAACATTAAAATATGCATTTAATTTAGTTACCAAGCGATTGCTTTCAAATTGAAAAATGTATGTTATAAACATTTTGATGATTCCTGAATATATTTTTATAACAATATCACCAAAAACAACCTACAAACATACATACATTGCTAGGCTAAAAAAGACTCCAAATAACTAGTGCAGTTAGATGACTGCTATTTGCAACAAATAGAAAAACGCGTTTCGTTGTTTTCTTCGTTACTTAGCACCATTAACTCCATAAACGTCAGCCAATAAAACAAACATTTGCAATTGTATTGCATATACATATGTACATATGTAGATATAGAAATCCCACATATCATAAGCGACAAGATATCGATTTCACAATTGCAGTATCGATTCTCAAAAAGTCAGATTCGATATTTGACCGAAATCAAAAGAATCTGTCTTATCGATGTTGTCTTATCGATGTTGAAATCGATATCTTTTCGCTTATGATATGTGGTATTTCTATATCTACATATGTACATATGTATATGCAATACAATTGCAAATGTTTGTTTTATTGGCTGACGTTTATGGAGTTAATGGTGCTAAGTAACGAAGAAAACAACGAAACGCGTTTTTCTATTTGTTGCAAATAGCAGTCATCTAACTGCACTAGTTATTTGGAGTCTTTTTTAGCCTAGCAATGTATGTATGTTTGTAGGTTGTTTTTGGTGATATTGTTATAAAAATATATTCAGGAATCATCAAAATGTTTATAACATACATTTTTCAATTTGAAAGCAATCGCTTGGTAACTAAATTAAATGCATATTTTAATGTTTTTTTTTTTCAAAATTATTTTTTAATTTTTTATTTACGGTAATGGACGTGCATTTTCTTCGGCAAATATGTTTAAAGTAAAAATGTACAATGTTCTTATGTACTTACGCGTTATCTACAGTGACAACCATTTCATAAAAACATCTAGTATACTTATTCAGTACTTTGAATATTTGTTTTGCCTTATATACATTTGTTATACTTTTTTTTTTGTGTGAATGTATGTCGGCCTCTTTTTATATGCCCATTGTGCCGTGCTACTTATTAGAGAATTTCAGGTGTTTGACCCTGTAACAATCGACACGACATCTTGGTTGTTTTTATGTAAAAAAAAAACGTTATAATATATAAAATTTTAAGGTCCAAATAAGATTGTACGCAAAACTAAGACGTAGAAAAAGAATGATTATTTAAAACCAGAACCAAAACACTCTTGATGTATTTATCTGATAATAAAAAACAGCTTGACAGATAAACACTCTATAAATCCCAGAAATATCGCGTTGTAATTGTATGGAATCGTGTATGCACGTAAATAAATAAAATTGTCTGCCCTTGGCACTGTATGTATAACACAATATGTATGTGCAACAAAACAACTATTTGAGTAATTTTCAACTGCTTTGTATTGTTTAGTAAACACAGTCAACTTTTGACAAAATAGTCTGATAGTGTATGATATAAGCTTTAATTAAAGACAGTTAGATGTTTCCAGGACATCAAGCAAGGGAGAAAAAAAAACTAAAAAGCACTCACGGTTTTTTAATGTTCATACACCCACTTTTCTCAAAATACTGACGTGGTGCGCAGTTTTGGAACCCAGAATCGTGTTCATGTTTCGAAAACATTTTTCAAATTTCCTGATTATTGCTATATATCATTTACATCATGTACGCAAAAACGAAGAGAGATCTCGATAATTTTTAATAAACTTGTACTGCTTATGGTTTAGGAGAACTTTTTTTCCAATCTACATATTTTACGGACAGACAAACGAACGGGCACACGGACATGGCAGACTCGTTTGTCTGTTACATACATTAGCAGAATACAATTGTACCCTTTTTACCCATTTTATGAGCTCATGATATAAATAAGAAACCCGGCGCACGCTGCTTTATTAATCCGAAGTGTTAACATCCTGAAAAAAAAAATAATATAAAAGTAGATGTTTTATTTTAGGAAACAAAGAATTAATAAAATGAGTAAAGTACAAAATTATCTTAATACATTTGCTAACGTGAACTTCTTTAATAAGTAAATGTAAACGACGTGCAGTGTACCCAAAAATAACAAAGGGTATAAATCTTAAAATTTCAGTCGCAACACACAATGTCAGATGGATCGCCGCCCCCATCGATTTGTTTTATACGAGCCGCGGAGTCTTATCCAAAATCAAAAATGGAAAAAGAAGACTCGCAGTTGATGCTTCCCTTTCAAGAACGTATAAGATTTTATATATACATATATTATTTTGAATTTAAACTAATGCTATCTAAAATTTGTTCCTCTCAGTTGCCGGCGAGTCAATAAAATACTTAGGACGAACTGATGATGGTGTTTTAGCTGTGTCGAACTATCGCATATTCCTATCAAAAAAATCAACCTCATTTAGGACATGTGTACCGATAGGTCTGATTGAATCGGTGCAAGTGCGTGATCTATTTCAACTGGTTTTTAATTGCAAAGATGCCAGTACTGTAAAGTGTTCATTTAAGTCGACTGAGCAATGCTTAGAATGGCAGCGTCGCATTCAGTTGCTAATTGGTGTTCCTGAAACTTTGGAAAAAGTATTTGCTTTTGCATTTTATTCTTGGACGTGCGACATTATCGGCATTAAAGAATTTGCTGCAACATCCAATGGGATCGGCCCCACAGTTCATGCAGCCAGCGAGCATTTGCATCGATTGCAGCGGGATAAAGGGTATGAAGGCGATTTTACAAATGAAGTTGCTCGTCTAGGCTTTGATTTAAAAGGATCTTGGCGCATCTCAACGGCAAACACAGACTTTAAGCTGTGTTCTTCGTATCCGCAAAAACTACTTGTTCCGTGCTGCATAACTGACGAAATGCTATACAACATAGCAAACTTTCGCGGATCGCAGCGTTTACCGGCTGTTGTTTGGCGACATAAAAAGTCCGGAGCTATTCTGGCACGCTGTAGTCAACCAGAAGTTGGCTGGCTAGGATGGCGTAACTATAAAGATGAGCAGCTGCTTAAAGCGCTGACAGATGCTTGTGCGTTTGACAGAGGAGAAAACGCGAGAAGCCAGAATAAAAATACAAAGGGAGGGACTAGCTTATCTGGAAAAAGCTCTACGTCGTTGGAGGACTCATCACACGAAGAAATTTCATTAGATGAAATCAGGGTATGTTAATTTCAACAGCATTTTATTTTTTATTTTTCATTAGCTGGCCGCATGCGTCAAATTGCCAAATAATGCATGTACGTTTGAATTTATGCATGAATGTATGAATTTTTGAATGTATGTGTAAAAAGATGTGGGCTAATTAAGTGGAACCAGCACCTCCAATACTAAGAACATGGAACACGGAGACTGACAGGACTGAGATGAGTAACAACACACAGGGATTTCACGAAATTTCGTACGACACAGAGACCGGAGTGAAAAGGAATTAAAACATCCTATAAAATAAGTTGTAAGAAACATTCGTTGGGAATAAATTTTTGCGAAAACACACTGTTGGGATACGTTGCAACCGGTTAAAAGTGACAAGCTTAGTTTTGGCCGGAGAGTGAAACGGTTGCTAAACATAAACTATTCTAACTATTAATTAACTATTAACTATTTTACTATTCGTCTAAATCATCCAACTCTACATTTAAAAAGGTCTGCGTAAATGCACTAATTTCTTACTCCACATTACTGTAGAGTAGTAGACTGCTTTCAAAAATATTGAACTCATTTCATGGTCTGCAGAACTTTCGATTACCAAGAAGAAGAGTGCCCAACGTTTTGGTGTTCTCACTGGGTGTGTGTGACAAGAATAGTTGTACCTTTCATAAGTGAAGATTTTAAATTGTCTCGAGAACACTTTCTACACTAAATAAAATTATAAATGCAGCTATTATACTTATAAATGGAGTGACAGGTTTTTATTAAGCCAGGTTATACGACTCAAATCGTGAGAGCTCGTGTAGGAAGTACTCCTAACCCTAAAAATTACGCGTACAGTCATTGATTGTATATGAGCAAGTGCATACAACAAATGCTTCCGTTACAACATATTTTCAGGGTATTTAAATCATAATTAAGAGCCATCCAAATTTTATTATAGTATATTAAAGCGGAAACATTTTTAATCTTAAAAAAAAATATATAAATATATACATCAATATATCCTATGAAGAATTTAAAGACTTTTTTACCAAGAAGCAATAAGGCTGAAATCGATTCCTAAAGAAAGACAAACAGCCTTTGCTTGTTCGTCTTATCGCTTTTTACTTAATTTTTTTGTTTATTATTTACAAAAAGTATTTTTATAAAGTTGTCTAAATTAAAACAAGTAAGAATGCTCTAATCGAAAAAACCCGACTAGACGATGCCCTGCACCCTATGCGTACAGTCAGTGCTTGCAAGTTTGTGTGTGTGTGTGTGTGTGTGTGTGTGTACGCGCAAAACATCAAAGTTCCTGTCTCCAGTTTTTCTCAACCGATTTCAATATAAATTCGAAAATGTTAAACAACCAAGTACTGCCTACGATTTAGGCGAATTCATGTTCCAGATCTGGAGTCCTAGCTCTCATAGTCTCTGAGATCGACGCGTTCATACATACAGACGGCCGGACGGACGGCTATGGCTATATCGACTCGGCTGTTGATGCTGATCAAGAATATATATACTTTATAGGTTCGGAGTAGCTTGCTTCTGCCTGTTACATACTTTTTCACAAAACCATTATAGGGTATAACTATAAATATATAAAGTATAAAAATATATTTAGCTCGATTCGTTTGGCATAAAACAATTTTTTAACAAAAAAAGTGCTTGCACATAAACTTATTTCCCTGAGGTAGATTTGTCTATTATTGCTAACAGGTAAACCCTAAACCTTATATTTTTTTCAAGAAAATCCTTATCGTGGATGCACGCAGCTATACGTCAGCGGTTACAAATAGAGCGCGCGGTGGGGGTTGTGAATGTATAGAATATTATCCGTGTGCTGAAATAGAATTCATGAATTTGGGAAATATACATGCTATACGTAAGAGCTTTTCCGCTATTCGACAGCTATGTGCTTCATCACCAGATGACCCCAAGTAAGTTTTTAACTTTAAATACTTTAGCTGCAATTTAATAAAATCGTATTATTGTTATTACCAGTTGGTTTGGGCAATTAGAAAAAACTATGTGGATGCAGCATTTATCGGGTCTACTGGGAGCTACAATGACGGTTGTACATACAATTGAAAACAATGGCCGCCCAGTGCTAGTACATTGCTCTGATGGGTGGGATCGCACACCGCAGATCGTGGCAACAGCGCAAATTTGTCTGGATCCATTTTACAGAACGGTTGAGGTACGCAGGTTTTATGCTAAGTTAAATTTAAACTCAAATAACATTGCATTTGTTTGAAGGGCTTTCGAGTATTAATTGAACGCGAATGGTTGAGTTTTGGGCACAAATTTGCTGATCGCTCCGGAAACGGACCTAATTCGGATGAGGTTAACGAGCGTTGCCCAGTTTTTCTGCAATGGCTCGATCTGGTTCACCAAATACACAAACAGTATCCTTGCAGCTTTGAGTTTAGCACAAGTTACCTGGTAAAACGACTTGACTGGGTCAAATGCATATTTAAACATTAGACTTATTCTAGATTAAGCTGGCTCAGCACTCACTGTCATGTCTGTTTGGCACATTTCTTTGCAATTCGCTAAAAGAACGCATTGAAAATTCTGTCTTTGATAGAACATTTTCAGTATGGTCATTTTTAGCAGACTCGATATACAGGAATCCCCTCTATAAGCTTGGGATTGAAAAGGTATTGCCATAAATTATACATTGTCATTTGTATACTACAATTTTTGTTTATGCAAAAGGTGCTGTGGCCAGCGCATAGTGTGCGATATTTACATTTTTGGTCTGATGTATACCTTGGTTGTTTGGGAAACAAAAACGGTACCGAGGTTCCTCCACAAAGTAACGAACGACAAAATGTTCACAATGTTAAGGGTAAGCCATAAGAATTTATTCAATAGTATGATTTATTATTATTTTATATTTCGATATTTGATATTATTATTTTTTTTTTTTTAGGCACGACTTCAAAAGCCCGTTCCACTGAGAATATTTCAAAAAATGAGCTGTCTCAGAGCACGATATCAAGAAGATCGAGTGATCCCAACTTGACGTTAGACTCAATGTACGTTATGTACGCCAACCTATCAAGTTCCAACTAAATTTTTTTTAATTACCATAATTTCAGTGCGAAGGATAACTTAAATCACAACGGAGGCAGCAATTCAATGTTTGACCTTCGATTGGAACCAGAGGAATGCCTAATAAAGGCGAAGCATCTTTTTGAACGCAACTCCGACTCAGAGGAGAAGTGCGAAAGCTTTAAACAGGGCGAGGAAGCACAAAATAAATCCAAAAAGTTTTTGCCTGAAGCAAAGATTGACAAGACTTCTTCTTTAGTTCAATGTGATATATATAATGACGGGTGCTCATCTTTAAACGGTAAGATAAACATGCAGTGCATTAACTCTAAGCCCACTTAGTTCAGAAAACTTACCCCTTTTGATAGCCTTAACGATAAATTACTTTTTCTGTTTACTAGCGCTTAATATAAACTTAAATTTTTTTATAATATAGATCAAGCTAGCTTCATTTTTGAAGGAATAAGTAATAAGAGCCAGATTGTGAATCAAGCCCAATGTCAAATGGAAACTTATACAGATACATTAATTCCTTTTGAACCTACACAAGTGAAATCAACCAAAATATCAAAAGACAAAAATGTGCCTTCAGAACGCGATGCGGACATCTTCATTCTTCAAGAAAAAAACACCGAAGAAAAATGTCTCGCGCATACCAATAAGATAAGTCAAAGTTACAAAAACTTACCTCAAGTTCACATTCTGCCCAAAAATCTGCGATATTTTCAACACAATGCCAACGCAAATGTGGAAAAAAACGATGCCTTTAATTGCCACCTAGATGACCTTATTTTTACAGAAAAGACAACTATTGATCACAGCTCCATGGAAACAATTGCGAACCATACTAAAGATTTAAATGGAACATTGTCATTAGTCGATTGCAGCAACAATAGTGATAGTGCCTTGCCTAAAAATCAACAATTTTACTGTCATTCGCATAATACGTTTTTAAACTTTAATGAGTCCACGACAGATAACCCAATTCAAAGGAACATGATCTGGTCGAGCCTAAATCATGAGTACTTAACCTCAAAAAACACAGATAATGCAAGGTAAATGCGTTGAACTTTAAGTTATACCTATGACTAGCCAATAAAGTCTGTATGTGACTATAGTACACTCCACCTACCGATACCCGGACAAATTTCATTACCTTCGACACCAAATGGATACGAAGAGCGAACACAGTTTACCATATCGTGTCCGGATGGCTTAACACATGGCTTAAGTGAAAAAAACATTCGACTCCACCAGATCGTTCAGGAGCATAAGGTAAAATTTATGTGATTTGCATATTACTGAAAAACATTAATTTTTATACCCATAACTCATTGCACATCGGTAAAAAGGGTATATTGAAAGAATGCAAATGCATGTAACAGGCAGAAGCTATCATTTCTGACGCTATAAATTATACACATTTATCAGCAACAACAACTTAATCGATATAGAAATGCTTTTTTGCGCGAGGAAGAAATTGATTTTAGATATTGGTGGACGACTTATGAAAAAAATAAGTAAAATTGACCCGCAATATTGTTATGTTATATAATATTAATATAAAGGGATTCTCACTCCACAGAAGAAGGCACTGCGAACAATTTGCCCTTTTTCCTAAGGGGCAAAAGTTGTGAAATTTTCGCTTTTCACTGAACGTGAACAAAAGAAGCAGTCAGGCATACTCAACAATAATGCTACTTGTGCTTAATTTAATTTTTAATTTTTTGTATACCCTGAACCCTTAAAAAATGGGTTAAAAGGGTATAATAGTTTTGTGGAAAAGTATGTAACATGCAGAAGGAAGCATCTCCGACCCCAATTATGTATATATATTATTGACAGGCATCAACAGCCGAGTCGATATAGCCATGTCCGTCCATCCGTCTGTATGTATGAACGCGTCGATCTCAGAGACTACAAGAGATAGAGACTCCAGATTTGGAACTTAAGCTCGCCTTATTCCTAGGCAGTACAAGCTTGTTTTCGATTTTCGATAACTCTTCCCGTTTCCGATATAAACATGGGATCGATAACAACAAAACCTTGAATTTGGAAAACTTTGAGACAGCGTTTGAAACATTAAGCAAAATAATGAAAATCTGTGAAATTTATATTAAAATCAGTTAAGAAATACCAGAGATATGGAGCATTATAGTTGACTATGCAGTATGCAGTATGTGCGTACATGCACAGACATATTTGCTAGCACTGACTGTACGCATAAAGTATAGGGATCAGGGTAATTTCTAGTCGGGGTTTCTCGACAAGAGCCTTCTTACTTGTTTATACTCTGAACCCATCGAAAATAGGTAAAAAGGATATAATGGTTTTGTGCAAAAGTATGAAACAGACAGAATATAGAGACTCCTAATTTGGGACATAGGCTCGCTTAAGCCCTAGGTAGTACAAGTTTGTTTTAAATTATCTGTAACTCATCCCGGTTCCGATGGAATCGATAACATTAAGATATTTGAAAATCTTGAAAATGGCGTTTGATACTATAAAACAAATAATTAAAATCTGTGTAATTTTTATTGAAATCGGTTGGGAAACACCGAGATATGGAACATTGAAATTAAGTCAAGTATGCAGTATACGCGTACACACACATATACTTGCAAGCACTGACTGTACGCGTTAAGTAGAGGGCTCAGGGTAACTTCTAGTGATTTCTTGACTAGAGCCTTCATACTTGTTTTCAATAGCAAAGGGAAAAAACAGTTGTTGAAGTTTTTTAAACGCTGCTTATTAGACCTGGGTTGATTTTAAATCCATCCTAGATCAACCAAAATCATTCCTGACCATAAATGAGTGAATAAGCTCTTTAGCTTGACGAAAACCAGTTTTTAAGATCCATCCCAGGCTTTTTTCCTACAATGGCTTTGGCAAAAGCCCTATCCTTTAATCCCTTTGGTCAAGGATGAGTTAAGAGCCCAGCGCAATGGTACGATCCTTGGCTTAAGAGACACCGGGTAACGAACATGTCAAAAAACTCTTAAACCAAGGGTTTTTGTTTTCTAAAGTGAAAATATCTAAATTGTTCATCTTGCCCGAACATTTAGTTGGCACACTGTTCATAGTAATCGAGATTCTGGTGTTCGGCCTTGTGATCTTCGCACCAACCTTTTGATCCATTTTTGATCAGTCAGTGAACCACTGCAGGTTCCCGTTATGACTGCAGGAATTGCCAATATCCAATGCCCAGAATCGTTTTTAAAAGTGCTGACATGAACGACATCATTAGTCAGTAACCCATTAACGAATTCAATGAACTCTTAGAAGACTTCCACCGGCTCCTTCTTGTAGATGATAATGCAGCGGAGTCAATAAAATAATTTTTTTCGATGGCCGTAGTTGAGCTTGAAATCTCTTCAGAGATACTTACACGAGCCGTTGCTGCATTTTGAATCGACAACAATGTTAACTTGAATTTTGAAAATTATTTAAGTTAACTCCAACATGAAGTCGCAAATGCAGGTAAGTTCTATATACAGATACACTTACTTACACACAAACAACAACCAAACACGTGAAGTCTAGGGTTCAGAGTGCTATACATAATATATTATATTATTTGAGGTGACAATAAGAAAAAAAATGCAGCTATAAGAAATCGACTTATGAATTGACTGAGCCATATTTTGTACTAGGTAAGAGTTCGAAAGTTTACCAATAAGGTACATAATTAGGCTGGAAAAGTCAGATGTGCCAGCCCTATTCAAACTTTCAGCACGTCAAATACCCTAATGAAAAGTATGTTCAGTTTCTTAATATAATATTTTATTGGGTAATGTAGTACAAAAACTGCAATTTTACTTTTATTTCAGTTACGGGAGGAGGCCCTTTTGCACGAAATTCATGGCATGCGTTTGACGTTATTACAAAAAGGATGTCCAAGCTGCAATAACATTGTATCAACTAATATCGAGCACGTAAATATGTCAACGGTTTAAAACTTTATTTTATTCAAACATACGCCTACACAAAAGGTTCATTTTTACCAATGTACAAACACGTTACATGCTAATGGACGTAGGCAACCAGCATCCAGGAAGCAGACTGTTTTATAAAAATATTTATATTTTTGCAAGTTATTCGAGTTTTTTGAAACCCCTTAAAAATGAATGAACTTGAATGAAACAAAATTGTTGCTTGAGGAAAGTGGGGCTCAAGAACTTTGGCTTTCCCAAAGCCAGAATCGCCTGTCGTTGTTAAATTGCTATAGCTCTAATGGTGTGACCAGATATTATCGAACCATTCGAACGAATAGCGGTTTTTGTTGTGTTTTGATAATAAATTTATAAACAAAATTTCTTGCGTTGAATTATGCTGAAAGTTCTAAAACACCTAAAGAAAAACACTTTCTTAGCTTAGAAGCATTTACTTGTACAATTTTTTGAGCTTAAAGAACAAATTTTGGAGAATAAGAATGATACGGTGTTCTGAAAGTAGAAGGTCGATGCTTGTGAGAGCCTTGGCGATCGTCTTGGAAGGCCTTATGGGATAAGTACGACAATTTAATAGAAAGAGAGGGAGACTTATTGCACCGGGAGCGGCATAGTAACGTACTCCTTCGCTGATTAAGCAAAAAGAAAGCCTTCTTTTCTGACTGAGGACTCTGCTTCTTTTGCAACAATTGCGTTTCCTGTACAAAACATGATTCCTGTTAACAATACCATATATGATTTATTAAAGCCAAAAAGAAGTTCAGTTACTTTTAATGAACTGATCAAAAATCTTTTAATCATTTTACATTGACCTAAATCGTTAAAAAATGAGCAAACATCTAGATCAATAAACAAATTAAGCTTCTCCTTGTCTTGCATTATTAACTTGTTGCTCTGTCTCTTCAAATTTCACTTCCTTTGTACATTATACAATTGCTTTAATACAAAATAACACAATTAAGGCAAGTGTTTGAATCAGATTTTATCCAACCAACGGTTTTTCCAAAAAAATGTTTGAGACTTAACTAACTTAACTATTAACCCAATTGTGAAGCACCATAATTTGACTGTACGTCGGTAAGTCTAATAAGTTAATTAAAGTGAAAATAAAGAGAAACCTGCACAGATCATTTGAAGACAAAAGAGTTCAATTCAACCGGAATGAAGAAATTTTTGTTATCGATTTTGAGCTATTTCAGAGTTTTTTCACAAATACCTTCGAATTTTTATAGAAAGCTTCAAAAATAATAAGAAGTTTGGTCACATTCGTTAAAACACACACTGGCACTCAAATTTTTTGCGATATTCACCCTTTTTGCAGTTGAAAGGTCAATTTAGAAAAACATTCGAGCCATCGAAGAACAAAAAATTACTCTGAATCTACTGAAAATTGGTGCAACGGTATAATGGTTTTGTGCAAATGTATGTAACAAACAGCAACTAGCATCTCCGACCCCAAAAACTGTATATATTCTTGATCAGCATCAACAGCCATGTTCGTCCGTCTCTATGACCGTGTCGATTTCAGAGACTATTAGAGCTAAAGATAAACATATGCAAATGAGATATCGAAGATTGACCGTGCTATGCTTATGGTCTAATGTCTAGGTTTCAGGGTATCTTCGAGTTAAGCTTTTTGACTAGACTTATTTAAAATGAAATTTCTACTTAGTTTAACCGCTATCGCGATAGAATTTTGGATGGAGAGTCAATTTTGCAATATGTTGGTATACAGATTTTAATTCATTTTCATGAAAATCTTTGAAAATGAGTTAACTCAGTCGGACATAAATATTTGGCATAAAAGAAAAGTATTTAAAAGTTAAGCTTCCTATCGCTTCAGGCTGTACGTTAATGACTAATCAGTCAATTACTTTTTCTACCAATAAATGCTTTTTCATCGGACGTATTTGTCATGCAAATGCTTTCTGTTTGTCTAATTATTTACACTTCTTAAGGAAAACGGATCGGATATTGTTGAAAACGCATCAACCTGTTCTTGGGAAGCCGTAGAAGAACATATTGGACCATCGTCGCATGCCACTTCGTCAATGCAAGAAAAAAAATGTGCTTTTTGGGTACCAGATTCCGCCGTTTCACGTTGCTCCAAGTGTCAAATTGAGTTCTGGCTTGGACGAAGAAAACATCATTGTCGGTGCGCATTTGGTTTTTTTTAATAGAATTTTTATATCATACTTAAATTACTTATTGAAAAAAAATAAAGTATTACATGTGGCATAGGTCATACATATAAACTTTTACAAAACAGTAACTTTGCAGCAATTAATTTTGCAAAAGTAGTAGTAAACATGTAGTAAACAAATTTTGGTATTATTAGCTGGTTTTCATTATACCAAGGTGGGTACCAATGGTAAAATGATATTTTGCAAAACTGTGGAATGAAGCACCTCTGACCCCTCAAATTATATATATTTCTTATCAGCATCGACAGCTGGGCCGATATAGCCATGTCCGTATGTATGATCGCGTCGATCTCAGAGACTAAAGAGCTAGAGACTCCAGTTACAATACACTCTTATGAAACTGTATTTTAAGTTTGGCATAAATTGCGTATCGCAAAGAAGAACAACAAAATCTTGAATTTGGAAAACTTTGAGACAGAGTTTGAAACATTAAGCAAAATAAATAATGACAATCTGTGAAATTTATATTAAAATCAGTTAAGAAATACCAGAGATATGGAGCATTAAAGTTGACTATGCAATATGCAGTATGCGCGTACACACACACACACGTACTTGCAAGCACTGACTGTACGCGTAAAGTATAGGGATCAGGCTATCGTCTAGTCGGGACTTCTCGACTAGAGCCTTCTTACTATATATATATCTTTTTAAGTTATAAAGTGGCAGTCAATTCCAACTTCTTATCTGTCTGCACAAAATAAACTGGGAGTCACTGTATGTGAGAACAACAAGGTTATACATGTGTGCATAATTCATAATTCAGGGTGCCGAAGGTAGTTTTTTGCTTGTTATATTAATAAGATATTACATAGATTTTCAATTTAAATGGTAAAATTTAATATTTTTTTACAGGTTATGTGGCGAAATTTTTTGTGCTGATTGCTCGGAATTTTGGGCGCCCTTACCATTTGAAAAGGTTTTTAATTCAGTACGACTATGCGGTGCTTGTTATACAACTGTTATAGCGCAACGACGTGAATGTCGTTCTTCTTCTGAACCTATTTTAAATGACGTGGAAAAGCTTTCTGAAAGCTCTTAAGAATAATTTTTAATTTACTTTAGGCTCTATTGTTATAAAAATGTATATGTATGGAATATAATTAAATATTTATTGCAACTTGTAAATATTTACTGCTTTTAAAAATACAAAAATTATTTGCGAACTTTTAGAAAAAATAATGTTTAAAAATTCTGTTAGATATTTGTTTAAGTTTTGAACAATATTAAATGAAATTCAAGTCAAGAAAACAGCTGAGCTTTGTTTTGAATTTTCGGAAGTCAATTTTTGTATACTCTGAACCCTTAAAAAATGGGTTAAAAGTGTATAATAGTTTTGTGGAAAAGTATGTAACATGCAGAAGGAAGCATCTCCGACCCCAATTATGTATATATATTATTGACAGGCATCAACAGCCGAGTCGATATAGCCATATAGCTAGCTGAAGCCCAAGGCAGAACAAGTTTGTTCCAAACTATCGATAACTTATCCAGTTTCGATATAATAATGTGATCGATAACAATAAAATCTTTAATTTGGAAAACTTTGAAATGACGTTTAAGACTATTGACGAAATAATTAAAATCTATGAAGTTTTTATTGAAATTGATTCACTGGAGATATGGACCATTGGAGGTAAGTCACGCGTACTCTCACACACACAAATTTGAATGCACTGACTGTACGCATTAATTATAGGGTTCAGGGTATTTAAGAGAGTATTACTTTTTTTTATTTTATTTGCCAGCAAAGCAGAAATTTTTGTGCTAGTGCTCCATCGCAGATTAATAAGTTGCTTGTTATCATTTTTATATTGTGTTTTTTCATTATTTAGCATACGAAAAACTAAAACAAAACAGTTATTGACTTGACTCCTTTACTCAAAAACTCAACTTTGTGCCAATGTAAACCCATTCAGAGTTATTGCGTCGATGACGATATCGACTGTAGTGCGAATGTAGCATAAGTCATACACATTGCCACTTAAAGGTTTACACAAAGTGAAAATATTTGATATTTTCACTTTAGAGCTATATGGTCACCATGGTGGTTGTTTTTTATTTTTATTTATATTTTTTATGAGTTATTCAGTCAATTATCTCTTAAACCTATTAAACAGAACTTAGAAAAAATTAACATTAACAAAGAACAATTAAAAATAATAAAATACGCTCTAAATTCAACTGCCACGAAAAGGTTTACACACCAACGTTTTTGGTGCATTTGCGTTGTAAAATTCGTATGAAATTCGTATGTACAGTTACTTTTAATTAAATTAAAAATGAGCAGATCCATAAAAATTCAAATATTTTTGGCCAGATCGCTTGCCAATGAAATGAAGAATGATTGTGGCATCACCATATCTCGCGTGTGTGGCATGTATCCATTTTAAGTACCTACCCAAAAAAAAAACGGCGCCAGCTCTTGAAAACCAATAATATTACACCAACTGTACAGCTCGAGATTAAGGGTAGGTACTTAAAATGGATACAGGCCACATTCGCGAGATATGGTTATTCCACAATCATTCTTCATTTCATTGGCAAGCGATCTGCGCAAAAAATTTTGACTTTTATGATTCTAAGCATTTTTAATTTAATTTAAAGTAACTGTACATACGAATTTTACAACGAAAATGCACCAAAAACGTAGGTGTGTAAACCTTTTCGTGGCAGCTGAATTTAGTGCCTTTGTTGGTATTTTTAATTGTTCTTTGTTAATGTTTATGTTTTTTAAGTTCTGTTTAATAGGTTTAATATATAATTGACTGAATAACTTATAAAAAATAATAAAAACCACTATCCAGGGTGACCATACATCTCTAAAGTGAAAAAATTCCCATTTTTCACTTTGTGTAAACCTTTAAGTGGCAATGTGTATTTTGAAATCTTGTTACCTAAATCATGTATGGGTTTAATGACAGCATATTAATAGACACAATTGACTTATTACCTGGCGACCAAGATTGTGTAAGCTGTTGCCGCATACCCATATGCCGTAAATCTACCAAGAAGTGCTGGTAACAAAAACATTCAGCATGCAAATCAATGCTATACAACAAATACACTTTGCCAATTAAATGTTTACTCAAGTTGAAAAATGTTAATATTTTCACTTATGAGCTATATAGGACACACTGGTTTCTTTTATTTTGTATAAGTAATTCAGTCAATTATCTTTTAAACCTATTAACAAAACTTAAAAAATGTAAGCTTGAACAATGAAGTATTGAAAATACTAACAACGGCACTCAATTCAACTGAAAAATAAATGTTTACACACTTTCGTAATTGGCTGATTCCGTAATTGACTGATTTACTTATTAGAAATAAAAAAATTAAAACAATAACAACCAGTGTGTCCTCATAGCTCTAAAGTGAAATAATCAAAAAATTTAACAATGTGTAAACACTAAATTGGCTAGCTGTATATTTTACTTCTTATAACCTTAAATGTACCCTAAACCCATTTAAAATGGCAACCACTACCTGGAAAGTTGCCTGTGCGCCTGACAACGCGGAGTTGATGGCGGTTTGCAGCCCACCGTGCAGCACCGGTTAAGCTTGCTTCCGCTACGGCATAGTAGATGAGCTGCGGCTTGAACCTGCATCTAACTGATGGGATCTATGTGCCCGCTCACTGCTCCTTCCTCAGACATGTCCAGCTCTCCTGAAGGCGAAGCGTTTTCTAATAGTGCGCCGGACTTATTGGCCTAGGTCTGAGATTTTCAACGAGTGACAGGAGCTGTTAATTCTCTACTCCGATTAAAGTCTACGCTTCGCCTAACTTTCCTTTTATCTTGTAAGTCCCATGCCTGTTTACGCATTTTACTTTCTCTTTCTTTACTTTCAGACAATCAAGCAAAACACTTATATTTGGGATGAGACGAACATGAAACATACTATAATTTTCCGTCCCCTATATCACACTTGCGATACCTAAACTACTTGTATATAGGGACATGTCCTGGCAGAAAACGTTATGCCGGTCCAAAAGGACATGACCCGGACCATTAGCTACGTCATCATCACGTTTACGTTGACGATAAGGAAATTAAAAATGAATGTGCAAAAGAACAAAATGTAATACTGCCTTTTATCCCTCAGATTGCTGGGTTATACTGCAGCAGGATATGATGATCATCGCTGGGATTCAGCCTTGTAGGATCTGTAACTGCAGCAGCTTAGGCATAAGGCTTCGCTTCTGTGATCCAGCAGCTTTTGGACAAAGAGTAAACGAACAAGCAACTAAACGAACACGTAAACAGAAACAATAAATTTATAATATGCTATGACATCACTTTTGTTATTATCTATCTATCTTTTATATTATAAGTAAATTTTAAAAGGATATGTTAACAGGGATATTTTTATTTATGGGGAAGGCAAATCTAAAGGGTGGTGCCTTTTAATTCGGCTTATGTGTATCGGTATCACCTCTTCGTAGACAGTTTTTTACGTTACAGCTGGATCCCGTAAGATAATCGGTTTAAGGATGTACTTGAATAGGGCAATTTATACCTGTGATCGAGTTGAGATTTACGTCCGAGGACCTCCGTTTTTTGCCTAAGCTTCCTGGTAAGCTGATTTCGCTTCGTTTCTAAGTGTGCAGACCTTGTTAGCCTCCTGTTCATGAGCGTCAGGAAGTATGGCGTTGGGAGAACAAGCTTGAGCTTGTGAAGTAGTCCTAGATGCCAGACTTGGTAAAAGTTTATCGCAGAGGACCAGTATTTGCTGAGACATTGCTCGGGCGTTCTTGTTGTCTTCTGAAGCCAAATTGGTGGGCGGAGATGAGGTTTCCATTTTCAGGACTGGCATTAGTTTGACTGGTACTCTTTTCAATATCTTAAACAAAGTCGCCAGTAAACTAATGGGACGGTGTGAGGCCGGGTCCTGTTCAGGTTTCCCAGGCTTGGGTATTATTATAATTTCCGCACACTTACATTTTAAGGGAAGTGGTGTAGCCTAATGATACCATTGTAAACGGCTTTGAGGAAGGCAACGGCACTTAAGAGGAGGAGCTTTATAGTTGTTGCATCGATACAATCAAATCTGGGATTTTGATTAGAGTTGAAGCTAGCTAGTATGCTCTGGACCTCTTCTGATCTGTGGGGCGGATCGGCAAGACTATTTTTGGTGCTTTAGGGAATGACATCTACATCTATGGTAAAGCATAGGTTGAAGGGTGTGATAGTTTTCTTTAGATGTTGCGTAAAAGTACATGGCTTCTCTTCGTTTGGTCGGCACTACAGACCAGCTGTGCTCAGTAAAGGTAGGGTTCTCCTGGTGGGCAACTTTAAATATTAAGTGGCATTCCAAAGATTGTATTTAATCTCGTTTGGTTGCGCCTTCATAACGTAGATAATACATATGTTTATATATTCAGTTCTTTGTTGGCACGGCTAAGAGTTGATTTGTCGCGAGGTTTTGACTAAGCTGCCCAACGCTACGGAGACGACGTTTGTGACTCCTTCGGAATGAAGGTATCGGTATCTTATCTTGGACTATTTAACACATTACTTTAGGCAAGATTCTTTATGTAGCCCCAAGGGCCCTCCACTTCCCGCTCATTCACTTCGGACTCGAACTCGATCCAGATCGGTTTTCTTAGGTTTCATGATTCTCTGCACATATTGAGCCACACGGCCCTAATAACTCTCTCTTTGCATCATGACTTCTTCTATATTTTCGGGTGTAATGTCTCTCTTCCTTTTCTGGCTTAGCGTCAGGCGCTGCCAGTTCCATTTGCGACAAAGAACGTGTGCTCAGCGTTGTCACTACATCTGGGCGATGCTGCCTTTCCCACAGGTGAAAGTAGTGGCGGAAATAAGCAAGTCCCGACAAAAGCTGCGTTTGGTAGAGACTGAACGATAAGCCGAAGCTACCCCCCCTTCGTTTAACCTGTGCGAGGCTCTTCCGGTACATATATTTTTCAAGAGAATTGGCATATCTCAGCCCAATAGAGCAACACCGACTGAACCGCACTCATCAGGAGGCGACGTCTGATACATCCGGGCCCCCAACATTGGCCATTAGCTAGTGAGCGCAGTCACACCAGCTTCAGCTTTGTCTGCCGCCTGTTTTATCTGTTGGAAAAAGCTCAGCTTGATGTCTATCATTATGCCAGGTTTCGAATCCCCGGCTCTCAATGAGATGATCGTTGGTATCATTTTCTTGGTCAGGACTACCGCTTCTGTCTTGTTCAGCGCCAGTGATTACCAATGTTCCGCCATCCAACTACTGGTTGAGCTTGAGCTGTGCTTTTTGCAGGTCTCGCGCTGCTTCCAACGCAGCAACGTCATCTGCATACCCAACCAGGCAAGTCTCATCTGGCATCTCCAGTCGTAGGTGGCATTTCAAAGATATAGTCCTGCCGTGACCACCTTTCTGCGAACGCCTTCTATGGTGTCATAAAGTAGTCCGCGCTGCGCAAGGTAGGCATAGATTTTTCGAAGTAGACAAGTCGGGACCCCGAAACTGTGCTCCAGAGCTGCCACTATATCTGTCCATCTCGCCGAGTTAAACGCATTTTTTACATCGAGAGTCACAAGAAGTACCACGCGACACGAGGACCTTTTATGGTGCTCGGTTCTTTCCACAGCTGCAACTACATCAAGGACAGCGTCTCTGGAGGACCGGACCGCCCTGAACCCGTACTGCCTCGGTGAGAGTCCCCCGGCGTTACGAATTGCTGCCATAATCCTTGACTTAACCAGCTCCTCCATCACCTTTCCCCTGTATCCAGCATACACAACGGACGGTAGAACGATGGAGACTCCGGATCGCCCTTTCCTTTGTTGATGAGCACCAGCCTTGCAGTTTTCCAACACGAGAAGAAAACTCCATCAGCTAGGCAGGCATTATACATGCGCAGTAGAAGTTCTGGTTTCTGATGATGGACCAGCTTCAGAGCCTCATTTGGTATACCATCCGGGCCAGGTGCCTTCTTATCCTTCATCGAAAGAACCGCTTTTTTCAGTTCTCCCTGGGTAAAGAGAAGAATTACTTCCATCTAGGTCCATTCCCTTTGCGGTCTGGTCGGGTGCTGTGGGAACAGCGTGGCGACTATGTTCTCCATCGTCACAGCTTCTTCTTTGGCTTCCACAGATTTCAGGGCCCCCAATTTTCGAGTCACATGTTTGGTTGAAGTAGCCAATGTTTCTGCAGCTACTTCTCTATTCTGGACGACCTCCTCCATCCTTGCAGCACCCCTCGCTATTGCCATCTCAAAAGACTCGATCCTTAGCCACGCTATGTTCCACTTGAAGAATAACCTGGGATTTTTCCTCTGGTGGTTGTTAACATCAAACACGATGTACGTGTATTGGTGGTCACTACCGGTGTAGTCTTCTCCGAGGTGAATGAGACATCGGGAATTGTTTCCCTATATCCCGGTCGCCGAAACGTCGTCACGTTCCCTTCATTCAAATCCTGAAACCCTGCTCGCGCTACCATGTCCATAACGACCACGGGCGTCGGGGTAGGGCATACCCTATTCCAGTGCCCTCGCGTTAATTTCCCGGCAACCACTTTGTATCCTGAGGCCGCCTTCACCGCATCTTCTAGGCCCTCTAGCTGTCCTTTGTTGCATTGGATCGGCTGATTTGGCGTGAGCCAACAACTGAGGTCCTGCTACTTGCTGGGGACTGTTGGCCATTAAGTTGGGTCCACAAGGCATTCTTTGAGTTGAAATCACCACCAAATCTGAACCTGTTGCCAAGGTCTCTGAAAACTTGGGTGAACATTTGGCAAGTAACTCAGTGCCTAGGTGGAGTGCAAGTTGATTTAATCCTAGACCCCTGCATTAACTTTTTCCATCGTATCCCAATTGAAAAGGAGTGCGAATAACCTTTTATTGACGACTTGCAAACTGCTGTAGACGGTATTGTTTAGGTGCATATAAGTCAACACACATTTAACTCATAAACCATAATCCAATTATGCGATAAGACCACGAAGGTTGACAAGGTGTAAGTAATTTTAACCGCAAGGTAAATCATTCCAAATAAGGTGATCAATCTCCTTCGGAAGACGATTTGATCTGTTTTCTCTATCTTCTATGCTTTTCGCAAAGTTATTCGCGAACGTATACCTCTCATGGTTTAACTCTATCTCTTGTACAAACGCCAAAGCCGAAGGTAAATCCCTAGGCTTTGCCGCAAAGAGATCGTCTGTATGGCTACGCTTAAGCCTTGATATAAAAAGCGTAAGCTTCTTTTCAACCTCATCATGGTACTGGAATAAGTGCTGACTACCCTGTCTTAGATCTTGCTCAATGGCATGTATCGGCCGTTTGTCGCTGTAAGTGAATTCAAGGCGACTTATTATCGCGTCAAAGTTTAGCACTGACCCAAATGAAGCTAGCACGGAATTAGCAGGACCTCTAATCTTGCTTCTTATAATGACGACTGCCTGGTGGTGGCGTGAGCTGCCATTTTATAGCTTGAAAATATGGTTAGCGGCTAATGCCACCTGCCTCCAAGAGACATATGACTCTTGTACCCCCGAAAATTTGGATAGGCATTTGACGGCGTCCAGTAGCTCATCGCAATGGACGTTGTTTCTTATTTCTATGGCAGCATACGTTTGTTTTTCGGAGATGACAATATGCGCTGCCGCGACACGATTGGACAGTTGGTTGGTTCTGTTGATCAAGGTTTGTTTTCTATGATAATCCAGAGCAGCTTGCTCAGCTAATCTCTGTTGGTTCAGAGCAGCTTGCTCCGCTAAGGCGCTGCTGATAGCCATACTAATGATCTAACCTGCTCAATTCCATGTTACAAGATACGAGGGAAGCTCTGGTATGTTTTTTAAAATTTGATTCTGAAAGTGTTCGTCCCCGCCTGACTCTGAATCAATACAATGTTGTTGCACCGAATATACATCTGGTTTTCATACATACGGACGGACAGACGGACGTTTTTGACGCTGATCAAGAATATATACACATTATGGGGTCGGGATGCTTCCTTCTGCCTGTTACATACTTTTGCAAAAAAAAAACTATACCTTTTTACAATTTTCAAGGTATAACAAGAAAGAAGGCTCTAGTCGAGAAATCCCGACTAGACGATACCCTGATCCCTATACTTTACGCGTACTGTCAGTGCTTGCAAGTATGTGTGTGTGTGTACGCGCATACTGCATACTCAACTTCAATGTTTCATATCTCCGGTGTTTCTAAACCGATTTCAAGCAGAACATCAAGAACATATATACTTTATGGGGTCGGAGATGCTTCCTTCTGCCTGTTACATACTTACATACTTTGCACAAAACCATTATACCCTTTTTTCCCATTTTTAATGGGATCAGGGTATAAAAACGACTTTGCATACCGACTTTGGTTCACAAGTTTTGTCTTGTTGGAGTTGCCTTCACAACGCCTTTCAAAGTCTTGGGCCCACACTGTTTTGAAAAAATTCCATATTTTACCACCTTTTCGTTTGTAAAATGATCGAGTTTAACTTTCACATGATATGTAAAGTAAATAAGCTATTAAGAGATTATTAATTTTTAATATTTTTTTTTTGTATCTATTACAATGTTATTTTGTCGGTTTTTTTATTTGATTACACATATGATATACTAAGTCAAAAGAGGTGATAAAATGTAACAATTTGTTACAAGTTTTGTTGTTGTTTTGAAATGTATTGTTAAGGGGGCAAAAAACAATTGTAAAACTAATTGAATGCATTATTTATGCATTCTACATTGTTTCTTTTTTATTTGTTGACTGGTAGTTGTGTAGTGTAAAATTACGTTCAAAAAAGAGTACTTGCTATATTATATAATTAATACGTAAGTTAGAAAAAATAGTTTTTTTTAATATGCGTGGATGTTCAATAAGGCCTGGAACGCATGCCTCCATCATTTCGCATAGCGCCATTACCATCACGACGACCACCGCGACCACGTCCACCACCTCCACCATTATCATTGCCATATCGTGAGTATCCGCCACCGCTCCCGTTGCCGCGATCTCTATTTTGGTAGCCTCCACCTGAGCCACGGTCGTTGGTACGATCATTCATACCGCCATAGCTGCCGCCACCACCGCCTCCAAAACCACTGCCTCCGGAGTTGCCATCCTCATCACCTTTAGGTGTCTTGCAGCTGAAAAGTATAAGTATATTACAGTAGCAACTCCCTAATTTAATTGCGTGGCGTTTAACATACCGATTGCATTCGTTGCGCCAAGCAAAGTTTGTGTTGTTGCAGCTGCTGCATTTCCAATCACCGTCACGGGGTTGAACGTTGCTTCCGGTGCCACCACCGCCGCCGCCGCCGCCACCACCACCACCACCACCACCACCAAAGCGCCCGCCTCCACGACTACCACCACCACCTCCACTGCCACGGTCGTAATCACTGCCTCCGCCGCTGCCGCGGTCAAAGCGGCCACCACCTCCGCCACCACGATTGCGGCCGCCGAAACCACCACGACTGCCGCCACCGCCACCGCCTTTGTTCCAGTTGTTCTGGCGTTGTGCCAAAGACACTTTAATGTTGCTTCCGTTAAAATCGTTGCCATCGAACCACTGAATGGCCGACTGTGCCGCATTTACATCATCGTATGTGACTGTAGCCTCGCCTTTTGAGGCACCAGTGTCTTTGTTCTTATATAACCAAATCTTTGGCTTCATGGTGCGCTTATCTTTCTATAAAATGACAACCAAAATAAAATTGTGTGTAAAAATATTTATGAAAATGTTTTAGTGTTTTACCTTGATGATGCCAATAGCACCAAAGTGAGTTTCAATGTCTTGCTCCGTTGTGGATGGATCCATACCGGACACAAAAATGGTGTCCTCCTGTGTGATCATGTCGTTGCCACTACCACTACTTCCACCACCACCACTACCAATACCACTGACCCCTCCACCACCGCTGCTGCCGCCGTAACCTACAAAACAGAACAATACATTAGAAAAGCGAGATGTACACAAAAAGCTTATACTTTTAAAAAGATCAGCCCTCAGTGATGTGCCGGACAAAACACGGTAACACGCAAAAAAAAAACACTCTCTTAAACTTTATACGTATACAATATAAGTATATACCATTCATGTATATAACAAAGATTGGAAGAGTCTTTTTACCTTGTTTGTTATCTGCATAATCTTATATAATATTGCTTTCTTTTAAACTCAGAATTGTAGAAAAATATATTTACACCTTAAAATTAAGGTATTTTACACCGATTTTAGAATATACCCCATAAGCCTGGTGACTTTATTCTGAGCAGCTCATAAGCAGATAATTCTGCAGACACATTCACATATATGTATCTAGACACAGCATACAGACGTACATACACTTGTGTAAACGCAAAAATATTACACCTTTCGTCCAAGCTCCAAAAAAAAACTCCTTGTTTGCGTTGCATTTTTTAATTAGAACCACCATAGCCATTTACAGTTCTACCATTATTTTAACAACTTATCACTTGAATAACACACACTGAACAGCAGCTTTGCATAGGAGTCGAACTCGCTAGTTGTTATCAAAGTGTGGAAGCAGCACATTGAGCTCTCTCAACCATTTATATTCTTTTAAATACTCCTTTTCATTGTGTGTACAAGAATAACAAATAAAGTATAACATCACACAAGCAAGATAATTGTCATATAACTTTTTTTACTCTTCTAATGTAAATGGTATTCGTTTTGCATTTGACTTGAAGTAAATTAATGTTATACATTACTCGTTATGATTGCAAATTGTTTTGCATTATTTTACCTTTGTTGTAGTTGTCCTTGCTGGCGCCTCCATTTCTAAAAGAGGATATTGAATAGCTTATTTAATGTTTTGATTTTGATGTTTTTGATTGTAATGCATTATGATGAAGATTAATCCCACGTCTCTCTTTTGTCATAGAACAGGTTACGACAGTATTATTATGTGTACCTAGCGCTTACAACCAAAAATACAGCGTAACATAAGTTTTACCAGCAAACTTCATTCACGCACTCAGTTAGACACGACTCTGTCGCCAAAATGCATAGTTATTCGCATTTTGACAATCCAACAGCACCCAACCAGTATTGTTACTCAAAATCCGCTGGTAAAAACCTCTCCTTGGGATATAACGAGAATTTATTAGAAACCAAATTTTTTTTTACTTGATCTTACGCCACTCAAATCAAATTTAAAACGAGTAACAAGGCTCTAGTCGCGAAAGATCGACTTGTTCTGTTTATGGTTTAGTCGAGCTCATATTTACAATCTCGAGGCTCCAGCATTTACAGTTCTGAGATCAACGCGTTCATATATACGGTATTGGCTATATCGACACGGCTTTTGGTGCTGATACAGAATATATATATTTATACTTTGCGGGGTCGAAGATATATGCTATATACATGTTTTATACATTTGCACCAAACTATTGTCCCATTTCTAACCATTTTATGGGTCGGGACATCTCGACTTGAAGATACCTTATGTTCTTGACTTTAAAAATACAATATACAGAAAATGCCTTGATGCTCGACTAATCTTCGAAGTTTCCAGGGTTCCTCAACTGATTTTAATGAAAATGTTGTATATTTTCTATTATGACTATAGTTTTCAGAACCAAACTTAAATTATCAAAGCTTAAAATATCATAATATTATTATTATTAAACTTCGTAATGAAAAACAAAAATAATTCTGGCGCTAAGTAAACTACGTCATCCTCTTAATCTTTATAAAGCATGTGTTATATAATTACCAATTTTAATTACGACTGTTAGCTAAAATAACTAATGCCCGTTTCTTGCTCTTATCAAAAAAAGTCTTTGTAAGTGAACTATTAACTCACTAATTCATAGGCTTAATAGATGATGTGTAACTGTTGCGAAGTAGTTGCGTTAATTTAATATTGCCGATTCAATTTTTTTTTTAAAACAACATGTGCAGCAACTCAAATTATATGTATTCATAGAATATCAGTACTAAAAATGTAATGCAAGAGCAAGTAAAGACCAAACTTGTATTTCTGATATCATGCTTTAATCCGATTTATACCTTATTTGTGGTTATATATATACATATATACATATTTATATTTATATACTTATATGTGTGCCCTGTACCATAATAAAAGTGACTTTTGCGAAAATCAAATCCGAAAAAAAAATAATGATGCAAATAAACTAGATTTTAATTTGTATAATAAACAAGTGTTTTGTTCGTTAAGTATATATTTTAGCGATTTATTAACCAACTCACCAATTGCTATTTGACATCGCGTAACCAGCGCTTTCACTTCATTTCCTGTATCTTTAAACATATACCTACACATTTAGTTTATATAAAGCATGCTTAACGCTTAACTTTTTAACATATTTTATCTTTAGAAACAAGTTTCAAGCATTCAAGTTCAAGAATTTTTGACTATCGATTACATGTGTATATCGGAAACGGAAAGAGGTACCGAACTTGAAACAAATTTTACCTGTACCTGGTATATAATATTAAATGTATTAGATCTAAAGTATTTAGGTCTTACAGTCTTCCTGATTGCCGCGATCAAACAGGAGGACATGGCCATATCGATTCGGATATGAATATGCAAAATATGTACATTAGGGTAAGTTGTCATTAAAAATGAAAATCTTCGTACCGCCCCCGCCCCCTTACAAATTTCTTTTGATTAAAACTTACCAACTGCATTTATTTATTTATTTTTTTTTTTTAGTATTATTTAATTATAACAAGTGCGTCAAGACGCTACTCTAACAAACATCCTTTTAAGAGGTCTGCATGAGGTGTCTGTATTGACACTCTTCAACTTTTGTAGTTATATAAACAAGTAAGAAGGCTCTAATCGAGAAATCCCGACTAGACGATACCCTGATCCCTATACTTTACGCGTACAGTCAGTGCTTGCAAGTATGTGTGTGTGTGTCTCCGCACATACTGCATACTGCATACACAACTTCAATGTCCCATATCTCCGGTGTTTCTTAACCGATTTAAAAAAAAAATTCACAGATTTTCATTATTCTGTTTTATAATTCAAATGGCATCTCAAAGTTTTCCAAATTCAAGATTTTGTTGTTATCGATCCCATGTGTATATCGGAAACGGGAAGAGTTATCGAAAATCGGAAAGAAACTTGTACTGCCTAGGGATTAGGCGAGCTTAAGTTCCAAATCTGGAGTCTCTAGCTCTTATAGTCTCTGAGATCGACGCGTT
Source organism: Scaptomyza tumidula (assembly GCA_035044465.1). Taxonomy (NCBI): domain Eukaryota; kingdom Metazoa; phylum Arthropoda; class Insecta; order Diptera; family Drosophilidae; genus Scaptomyza; species Scaptomyza tumidula. Next base: position 46,324 of record JAWNNW010001139.1, read on the forward strand.
CATACATACGGACGGACGGACAGACGGACATGGCTATATCGACTCGACTGTTGATGCTGATCAAGAATATATATACTTTATAGGGTCAGAGATGCTTCCTTCTGCCTGTTACATACTTTTGCACAAAACCGTAATACCCTTTTTTCCCATTTTTAATGGGATCAGGGTATAAAAATCAATATAGTATACATGTGTTTTGTAGCTTGCTAGCAGTTTCGTGCAAACAAAATATTTATAAAA